>VZTM01021577.1:0-20313 GCA_013400555.1 Jacana jacana
AGGAAATGGACTTGACTTTGCAAAGAACATTGGATATTTGCAGGGCTGGTGAAAACTGCTTCTCAAATTAAAGTGTTAGTAAGCAGTGAAAGAACCAAAGTGCATCTCATTAAAAATAAATATCAGGGCATACAGTCAGAATAGCAGACTACAGAAAACAGTCAGTGAAACAGAAACAATATAATCAGGAATGCAATACTACATATATGATCTGAAAGAAACCACATGTTTAGTTTGCATTCAAGTGTGGATTTGTCTTAAATAAAAGAAGATGTTTTCACATGCCTTTAGGATTTAAAAAAAAATGCAAAAAAAAACCCAGCAGAAGTTGTCTAAAATAGTGGCTCAATTATTCACAAAACATTCAAAGCTGTCTATGACAGGAGACAGGAGGTCATATTAAATAATCTGCAGCACATCAAGACCAGTCTCCCCTGGTGGGTTTCCAGAAGAAGGGTCATCCATGTGACAAGACAAAATTAAAGACTGTGTGACTTTATTTCTTTTTAAAAAAGTGAACTGCAATGCAGCTCCAAAAATTATATAGATGAAGTGGTGAATGGGTCAGAGCTTTCTCAGTGCCAAGGCAGGTCTCTGGATGAATCTGCCATGAGAGATGTGTGTCCATAAAACGGGACGCTTTCCATCTTGTGGAAATGATCTTCCACGCACCTGGGGAAAAAAGCCCACCATGTTTCCCTGTGTCTGTACATTTTACACACAGTTCAGGACACAAACCCTGCTGTCCTTGAGGTGACACAAGGTGGGTATAATGGGTCACCTTGAGGTGACACAAGGTGGGTATAATTGTGGTATAATTGTGTCACCTTGAGGTGACACAAGGTGGGTATAATGGGTCACCTTGAGGTGACACAAGGTGGGTATAATTGTGGTATAATTGTGTCACCTTGAGGTGACACAAGGTGGGTATAAAAAGACCTTGTATCACATGCATAAGGCATGATGCTTTTTATTTAATATTCCGCAAAAGTACGTTCAAAATATATATTAAAATATGTTAAAGTACACAATGTATTGGCTGTAAATACAAATGGAGAAGCCTTCCCTTCCTACAGCTAGGGCTGTGTCATGTGAGGAGCACAGAGGGATGTAAAGACACTACAGAAGTCTAAATAACGCATACTCTTTTTCCTTTAAAAAAATAAAAGCAGTGAAGTCATTTCATTTTTGATTAACATTTGTTTAGTGGCCATTTCGATAATTTTTCTCACACTTTCAAGCCATTAGTTGTAAAGTTGCCTATTTTCTTTGCCACCTTTGGGTACTGTGCCATCATGATAACACCTTGTCTAACTGGCTCTCCCATATCTGTACTAGAATGGATGTACTACAATTAAGAGTTATTTCACATGGGAGAAAGCAAAGAAAGTATACAAATCTACAGTTAGTGTGCAGGTGCATGAGGAAAAGCAAAGTTTTTTCAGCCAAACAATATTGTGCTTTTGTGGCAAGGTTTTGCTGGCAGACAGGTTGCAGGGGTGCTTTCTGTGAGAAGGTACCAGAAATTTCTCCCATGTCTGATAGAGCCAGTTCTAGCTGGCTCCAAGAAGGACCTACTACTGGCCAAGGCTGACCTAATGAGCAGTGGTGGTGGTGTCTCTGTAATAACATATTTAAGAAGGGAAAAAGAACTGCTGCTCAACTGCATTTGGGAGAGAGGTGTGAGAATGTGTGAGAGAAGCAACTCTGCAGACACCAAGGTCAGTGAAGAAGGAAGGGGAGGAGGTTCTCCAGGTGTCCTGATCCCCTGCAGCCTATGGTAAAGACCATAGTGAGTCAGGCTGTCCCCTTGCAGCTCATGGAGGTCCATGGTGGAGCAGATATCCACCTGCAGCCCATAGAGGACCCCACAACAGAGCAGGTGGATGTACCCAAAGGAAACTGTGACCCCATGAAGAACCCAAATTGCAGCAGACTCCTGACCAGACCTGTGGTCTCATGGAGAGGAGCTCATGATGGAGCAAGTTTGCTGGCAACAACTGTGATCCTGTGAGGGACTCACACTGAAGCAATTAATGAAAAACTGCCTGGGGGAAGGACGCCATTGGATAAGACTTTCTAGTGGGAGGGACCCCATGCTGGTGCAGGGGAAGAGCAGAAGTGGCAGAGACAACGTGTGATAAACTGACTGCAACCGCCATTCCCCATCCTCTGTGCTGCTGGAGAGAGAAGGCAGAGAAAATTGGTACTGAAGTTGAGCCCGGTGAGAAGGGAGAGGATGGGAAGAAGCTGTTTATACAGGTTGGGTTTATTTCTCGTTATCTCTAGTAATAAATAAAATTAATTTTCCCCAAGTTGAGTCTGTTTTGCCCTTGAGGGTAATTGGTGAGCCATCTCCTTGTCCCTATCTGGACCACAAGACTTCTGTTACCTTTTTTTTTCCCTTCTTATCTAAGGAGGCGGAGTGATAGAGCAGCTTTGGTGTGTACCTGGCATTGAACCAGGGTCAACCCACCACACAAACGCACTAACTGCAGCTGAAATGAAGCACCAAATGAGAAGCACCATACAGAGGAAAAAAGACACATTTTCAACAATACAACTGTGCTGTCCTCTTAGGAGGTGAACCCAGATACTGCAGCACCCTACTGGTTACATCAGTGCTCGCTATGGTTTTTACATTCAGATGTTGGTAAGCACCACATTTCCAGTAAGAAGGCTGCTGGAAGCATTGCACTGGCAGCAGCTTTTCTCTTTCACTACTGCTCTGCAACTCAGTCAGAGGAGTTGCCTTCAGAAGCGGAGCAGTGAACTGAGACTTCCTTGAAAACTCTGCTTACAGCTATTAGAACTCCAGAAGGAAAAAATGGTGAGAGAAGATGGATGAACGTGCTCCACACATTATGAAAATTGAAGGCAAGCATTGGAGGAAAATATGCAATAAAAAACCAGACATGTTAAAGGGACACTGGAAATTCAGTCCCAAATTTTATGCATGGTTAAAAGAAGTACTTTGAAAAAGCCAACATAAATTGTCTGCCTGACTCTTTAAAAAGAACAAGTTTTTATGTATCATTTACTTCAAACCTACCAAATCTGGTGCTTGGCAAACAAACCACAACTCTTTGAATGAAAAGATGCACAGAAAACCTGAAGGAAATCAAAATAGCTGCTTTTTCCACTTGCGCCCTGAGAAAGGTAGATAGCACAGACACTTTGTCAAGACAGATATGACAATGTAGCAACAGAGAAACATGTGTGTTGGAAAAATTAGTAGTAGAGACTGTGTTATGCTACTGCTTATTTCTTCATTACAAAGCTTTTATACCTCCTGAGAAGTATATAGTCGCAGCCAGCAACAAGGTAGAAATCCACCACATAAATATTTTGTTATTCTGAAAAGGTAGGAGCTGTCAACACTTAGTGGTATAAAACAAGTAGCTGGTGGCTACCACTTAGTTGCAACTATCTGAATACCAGAAAGTAGGTTCACTTAATTCAAAATATATGCAGCTCCACATCTCCATAATTGTGTGTTTGACCACTTCAGAGGCCAGAGAAAAAGAAAGGCAGAAACTGGGCCAGAAGATGGGAGCATGAAAAAGAGCAAAGCAGAAAGCAACTGAGCAAAAATGTTTTTTGTTCCCTAGTGACATTGTCCAAGTACCTAAACCTAAGCAATGAGCATGTAGGTCAACTAAGTTTAAAATATTCCTTACACGTTCACAGAAAGAAAAGGACTGGAAAGCATCTCATCTGTGTCCTAAAGCTGGATCAGCTGTACTGTAAGTTATTCTGGACAGATTATTTGCTTAACTTGTAATGATTTTTAGTTCTGGAGACTCTACAACCTCTCCAGCCAGCCTGTCTGTTGGCTGCACTGTCACTTATTGTCAGATAGTTTTCCTGTGCCTAAACCAAGCCTTGCTACATTGCTTCTTATCCATCAAGGACAGGGGAAGCAAACTATTCCTTCATCTTCCCAAGTGTCTTTTAGGTATTGCAACAACAGTTTGTGTGCTACCTGAAGTCTCTTATATTATCCTGCATGTAGGAATGATACAGCCTTTGTATCATCAAGCTGGACCTTGTGACACCACATACACAGGGAGAGTGATATCTTCCCTGAAGAGTATAACATACAAGCCAGTTCAGCTAAAATACTACATGCTGACTGTAAAACTGTCCTATTGCTCATGGTGCACTGTTGTATGTGCATTTGTGCACACAGTCAGATCTGCTCCCTAGATCACAAATCCAAAACTGTTCTCTGGCTGTCATCCACAAAATTTCTAAATTGCACAGCCAAAGAGGAAATCTACCCTCGATTGGTTCAATCCCAAAGAAAATAAATTATTGAGTTCTTCTCATCTCCACTGAATTCATATAAGGGGTAAGCAGTAAAGAACAATATGGACAGCTCTGTGGCAAGCCAAGGTAATGCAAATGGAACAGCCATGGAGTCTGCTTGAGATAATGACATTCCTGACCAATCTTGCAGTAAGACGGATTTTCCTAGCTGCAAGCCTTTGGGTACAGATGGATGCAGACTTTCCATTTTTCTTAGCTTTTAAGGTGCCCAACTGAAGAAGCCCTAGGAATTTGCTTCTCAGAGGACTATTAATTGAGCTGAGAAAAATCAGGTGCTGTCTATAGTCTTTAGTGGCATGTTATGCACCTAAAATTACTCATTGCTTCTGAAAATGTACCCCATAAACCTTTTCTACATGCATGTCTGCTCTTCCTCCTGATGTCATGTTAGGTAAGTATCTGTCACATATCCTAAATTACTTTTGAAAGGACGTGAGCTCAGTTTTAAAAGCAGAATAGCAGCTGATCCCACTGGATTAGGGTTTACCATTTTTCTTAACTTTGCCCTGTTGTCCTTGGTATGTACATTGTATAAGACACTGTTGCAGGATGGTTACCACACACAAAATACTCTTACTAGCTGTAAGAGTGAAGACAGTGGACAGTGACAGAGTGGAAGACAGTGACATTTTGTACTCTAGAATGCAACATTTCCATATCTCAGTTTTGAAATTTTCCAATTTGCCTAGGTGAGTCACTTGTCCCCTGTTACAGTGTGGGTGCTGCTTGTGGCTGTATACCCAGAAAGAGGGTACTTGATTTGTCATAATACCACAGTCAGCTTTCATTTTGAATTTATCAGCATATCCTTACAGCCATTTCTAGATGTATCTCTGGTGAAGGAAAACTGGCCTTTGGTTGCTTGCCAATGGAAAGACTTTTTTTTTAATTTGTGCTGAAGGCAGCCTGATAAAATGCAGTTTCTGCAATTTGTTGAATTATTAAACTATGCAGAAATTATTAATCATTCTAAACATGAGAAATAACTCATAGGTTTCTTCTTTTGGTCTCACTCAACTTCAACTGCCCTTTTTCCCTTTTTGAATTAATCTCTGAAGACAATTATTATTTATATTACAGCAACACCTAGAGGATCCTACTAAAATCAGAGCGCTATTGCACAAATTACTGTACACAACTACAGAAAGGCACGATCCTTACTTATATTGTTGGTCAGCAAGAGAAAGATGAGCAGAGGAAGCAATAGGAGACAAGGCAAGAGGATGCACCCACGCTCACACAGGTCATAGTGCTGGGATGCATCTTTGGCACCTGAATGTGAACCCGTTTCTTCATCCTGGTCTCAGAGACGATAGCCAAAACCGGATGGATGTCACCACTGCACTGATGCCAGGCACTAAGCTGCAGGAAACAGAGTGCTGGGACAGTCTCCACAGTCACCAGTAGAAGAAAAGCACCTGTTAGGGCAAATACATCCAAGACCCAATACTGTCACATCCCAGGAAGATTTTTGAGTCCAGAGCAGCAGCTGGAAAGAGCATGAAGAAGGACATTAGTTTGGCAGTGATTTTGCTTACCAAAGTACATTGCAAGAGCTCTGCTTCTGCTATTTAGTCCTGTAGTATCCGCTATGGAATGACCAATGAAAAATCACTGGACTCACTTTCTCCCACCCTTCTTGGGGTTAAAGACATCTCCAAAAAGTAGGTTTGGAAATCACCCCACCAGCATTCATTGGTTGCTGGCTCCAGCCTTTATTAGTGGAGAGGGCGCTTCAGATTTGAGGCTAAAAGCAAGCACTGGCTGGAGAGGACAGGAGCAGACAAAAGGCAAGGAATACCACATCCAACCTGCAAGTTGGATGTGTAACGAGAGCGATTTGGAAATACTGCAAAGAGCAAACTGATCCTGGTGGTAGTGTCAATAGCCTCCCCTGTGAGCACTAATTATATTATTACAAAAACAGACTAAGACAAAACTAAAGCACAGAAACATACATTTAAGATCTGGCCAGATGCCAGTGTGCTCAAGGCACATTCTTCATACCAGCTGAATTATGATACTGTGTTATTTGTTTTGCTGGAGTGCTCAGGAGCACTAATCATCAACCTGCATCCTGCTGTGGTCCATGCCATAAAAATACAGAAGGCCAACACACCCTCACCCCCAAAGAGCTCACAGTGCATGTGAGAGACCAGAGGGGTACAAGCAGCCTAGGATGGTGTAACCCAGCAAGATGGGTGCTTGTCTCCAGGTATCCACGGTCCAGCTATTGTCAAGGCAGAGAATTTTGAAAGAATGATTTGAGGGAGAACACTGTGACTTTACTAATGTTTTCAGTGAGACTGTCATTGAGGAGTATGGATTTTTTTTTCAGTTATTCCTCCTTCTGCCTGCAATCTTCTTACTCCATAACTACCAGGTGAAATATTCCAAAACAAATATATCACAATCTGTTATAAAGAAAAGGCTCACACAGGAAAGCATCAAAAGTTGCTTGGAAGCAAATCAGAATATCACAAACAACACATTAGGCCCTTGTTTGGTTCTTCAAGTTTAAATAATAGCACCTTCCATTTCCTGAGTTGCAAATAGTAAGTATGTGCTAATGATACCTTAGCAATTCACAAAACGGGGAGGAAGGGGAGAATGCCTACGTTTTTTTTGGTGGATCAGAAGAGGCTGAGGAACATGTTTGTGCCTGTGAGGGGAGTGGGGGGGCCATGGGGCCAGAGCGGCATGGAGGGGATTTGAGTGCAATGGGAATAAATCTGTGAAAATGTGTAAGTGGAGCTGCAGAAGGAAATCTGCAGCCGCCTGAGCCAGGCGGTTGAATGGCAGAGAGGATGGAGGCTATTTGAATACTGATGTGGCCCTCACTTTCTTCCATTTCCATTAATGACATGCTCATCAAGGGCAAACAATGGGACCGGCTGCCTGCGCCTGTCACACTGTGTGGGTGCTGGGAATGCCAGGCTGTCATCCTGGGGCTGCATTTAGAGACCTGCACGCTAATAAGAAGTGCTCTGTGCCGTCAATGCAGACAGGTGCTTCCGAGGCTGGGACATGCTCCATTCCCTTCCCCTGAAACCCTCCTCTCCCGGCCCCCTGACAGACACCATGAAATGCACAAATTAACAGCCCCATCATGTTGGGCTGCTGCTGCCTGCGGTGAAAGCAGAAAATCAAGTTGTCACCCAGGGTGCAGTGATAAAGCCACAGCCTCATTTCTCTGTTGGTGCCCTATAATAGCAAATGCCAGACAGCTGGATGGATTGGGAGGTTTTAGATTAGGGTCCTGATGCACTTTGGCCACTGAACTAGCAGTTGCTGTTTTCATGCAGATTATTTGTGTGCAAAGCAAACATCTGGAGAAAGCAAAGGCTCCAGGGTCAGATATTCAATGCTGCTTTCCTCTAATGAAGCAGAAATAACAGAAATTATACAGTGCCTAAGAAAAAAAAATCTCCCTTATGAATGAAAAGGTAAAAACCCTTCTGGATTTGCCTTTAGAGACCTTCCCAGCAAATACACAAGACTCTGTTTGCAAGCGTTTGCCCACAGCCAAACTGAACAAGACTTTCAAACCAAGATGAGCTCGTAATTTTACAACAAAGGTGGCTGGAGAAAAGTCACAGCACGTCTTCCTGGGCAGGTGAAGGGGAGGGTGAACTCTTCAAAGGTGTTTTACGTCCATAACAGCACTCTTCTGCGGCAGCAGATTCTTCCTACAGCCACCCAAGACCCATGGCAATAAGGGTGTTCAGCCATTTTCATGCACATGTAGCTCAGTCATAGGTGAGAACTGACATTCAGAGCTCAGAATCCAAAGGGAGGCCAAAGCCACCCAGAAACTCCCATTGTCTCCTCAAAAAGGCTTGGGCTTCTGAATGAAAAAGAAAGTAAAAATGGAACCGAAGACAATCACTGACAAGGAAGATGCTGGTGACAGAGACCGACTGCACAGACATTTGCCCCGCAGCAGGCGCTGCACCAGTGATAAGGAGTGGAGGGGCCTGAGCCCTTCAGACTCCAAGGAGTTTAATGACATAATGGCCTGAGAACTTCAACATAAAACAGGAAGAGCAACTAACGAAACTTACAACATAAAACCCCCCTCCTGTCATTTTTATAGTAATAGTAAAACACTTTATTGAATTTATGGGCTACATAATGACTATGAAGAATGTAACTTGAATTAGAACCAACTCAGAAGTATAATATCAACTATAAACCCTTTTCTATTACCCCATCCCTTTATCATCATCCTATCTGGCTCTTTTTAAACCAAGCTATATTGTGTTCTTCAAAATTTAGCCTGAGATCCATCTCCTAACTTATCAATAAATCAAGCAAACCCCAAGTGTTTATAATGGACATGGGGCCAAAAAATCAAGGCATGGCCCAGGAACAGATTTTACAGCCAGAGTTAAGAAATCATTGAAAAATTAAAAAGCAAACAACAGTTCTGTGAAAGGAAAGGCATGGGAGAGTATCCTGAGGGTTTTGCTTGTGAAGCAGTGTAGTAAGGTGCAGGCAGCGTGGCTTTATTAGGTGGCTCAGACTCCAAAATGCAAGTCATCAGTACGGACCTTCAAAAGCAAAGCACAACCCCACAACACACCCCTGCGCAGGTGGGAAGAGCATTTAGAAGTAGATGCATTAGCAGAACTTTGAAGCACCCTCTCCGGAGCCCTTTCAGTCCCAGAGTTTTGACATGAGTGATAAAATCTGCGCAAAGCCAAAGGATGCATTGAGGGGCTGTTTATATCCAGATCCATTATTTTTGCGGGGGAGTTTGTAAATGAATGATTTTGGGGGAGGGAAATGTACATAACACAGCTAAAGCAGCATGTTTTACTGTGTTTTCTGATTCCATTTTACTCCTTTAGTCTCTCTGGTCCCCAAGGATTTTTCTGAAGGGGCGATAAAATAAAATGGGTGAAACAAAGCCATAAGCCAGTTAAGTCTGAAAGACATGTCATCTCATCTAAAAAGAAGAAACGGACCATTTCCATGCCTAGGGCTGACAGCAACGCCTGAGCTAGCAATAGCGCTATTCCATTTGATTTATAGAATAATGGGGTGACAAATGATGACAAAAATAAACTTTTACTGCACTGAACTGCTCCTTTATTTATGAAATTTGGCCAAGTAGTGAAATCTTTTATCTGCAAGTTGTAACATGGAGTGGAAACGAGCGATTATGGTGTGGTAATAGTAATCCAGTGATGGAGGCCGAGTCAGTTGGAAATGGATTGAGGTAAAATAACTACCGCACCATGATAAATGTGAACAGCGCTTTGCTGACAGATGATCTAACAGGTGTTCATAACAACTATATAAGAGGATTTATTTATGACTAGCCACAGCCGCAGCACTGTAAATCAACTCCAGCAGCTGCACACCGCTGAAACCAAGTCCCTGATGGAGAAACAGTGCAAGAACCCAAAAGAACACAATTCACTCCAGAATCTTAATCATCAAATAACGTGTTTCTTTTTAAGCAATTACACCACAGTGCAGAAATCAGAATGACTTTCAATTATGCCAAGCTGAGCCACCAACTAACTTTGCCCAAACTGAGACATTGGCAAAGGTCTGCAGATCTGTCTGAAGCAGAACAGTTTCTTTTGGAAACAGTGTTAAAGAGGTGCCTTTTTTGTTTTTTCTTCTTCTTTTTTTTTTTTAATCTTTCTTTTTTTTTCTTTTTCTGATAAAAGAAGACACTTTGATGTTGTTATGAAATGGTGCCGAGATGGTTAGGACAAAAGAAATGTTAAGGGCTCCTCTCTCTGTGTCACCAGGATGTAATCACTCTTAGCTGTGCCAAACCCAAATGTCTGGAAGGCTGCACTCCAAGCCCTGTCAGTGAAGTGGTCTGATGACCAAAACCAACCCCAAATCCCACCAAAACACTGCAGGATTACAGAAAAGGTTACAAGGTCTTTAAACCAGATAACCTTGCTGGTTTGCTTTAGAACGTGGCTCAACAAACATTTGAAGACAGCTGAGGGAGGAATCAATGGTACCAAGCGGGACGGATACCTGCTTTTTGCCAGAATTGGAAAAGGCATTTTAAAAATAACTGAATTAGTAATTTTTTCATCTCTTTAACCTCTGTTGCAACTGATGATTTAGAGTCCTACAGAATACTATTTACTTTCCAAACAGGATTCAGCAAGTGCTGGTAAACCTTCCATTGATGGTGCACATGCAGAGTGCAACTAAATGCCTAAACAACCTCACACAAATATACAAAATTTAGGGCAAACCAAAATGAAAATCATAGGAAATAATAAATACCGTGGGATCAAATTAGTCTTTGAGTGCCATAGGCATGGAGAAGCAGACAATGACTCACAATATTGAGTGGTGAAAGGCCTCCTCTAGTACCAGCTATGACTGGCAGCCATTCAGCTGCTAGCCCTGGCAAATAGCAGGTGCTTTCTGGTGCTTCCAACCACCATCTGCAAAGAGAGGTAAGTGTCCCCTGCAGCAAGGTATGTTACATACAAGCCTGCAGGCACTGTTTAGTAAAAGATGAGGCGGTCTGCAGTGCCCCAGGTTAGAGCCAGTCACCCTTTGTGAAGGTGCAGCCCTGTTGCCTACTCACATTGGTCTGCTCAGGGTCCCCAGGAGCAGAGGTTGTCATGACAGCCAGCCTTTTCTTATAGCAGCTTTCCAGTATCTGAAGGAAGCCTACAAGAGAGCTGCATAGGGACTTTTTACAAGGGCACATAGTAAGAAGAGGACAGGTAATGGCTTCAAACTGGAAAAGAGTAGATTTAGAATGGTTATCAGAAAGGAATTTTTCTCTGTGGGGGTGATAAGGCACTGGCACACATTGCCCAGAGAAGCTGTGGATGCCCCATCCCTGAGTGTTCAAGACCAGCCTGAATGGGGCTTTGAGCAACTTGGTCTAGTGGGAGGTGTCCCTGCCCACGGCAGGGAGGTTGGAACAAGACAATCCTTAAGATAATCCCTTCCAACCTCAACCATCTTATGACTCTATGACAAGTCTTGCACCTGGGCAAAGACTTGGGAACAAGCAGGAAGCTGCTCAGCCCACACCTTCCCTCTGCTTGAAATTTAGTTACAAACCCCCATAAAAGCTGCAGCCCCTTCTAGGGACCAGTCACACATGACCCATGCTCCTGTGGCCTGGGTTAAGGGTGCTTGCTGCCTTTCCATCCTTCTTCACGCAGGCAGGCTGCTGGCACCTGGGCCCTTGTTGGCATCCCAGCCCAGCCAGGTGTGCCTGGGTAGCACAGGTTGGGCAGGGGCTGCTTCACCTGCCCTGTAACTCAGGTGCCCCCTCAGCTGCACCCCCTGAGGTCTCAACTCAGGGGGTGCCTGTAGCTCCTGATACCTGCCAGCCTGCCCAGGCCTCCAAGCCCTGTGAACATAGACAGCCCGTGGATGCTGGTGGTGGAGGAGATGAAGGGCAGCAATTTTGATCAGATGCAATGCATTGCTGAAAGAGAAGAGCTGACACTGCCTGTCTCCAGGCTCCTGCCCTCCCTGGCCCACTCTTCTACAAGTGCTGGACATGGGAATGTGCCAAGAGCCTGATCTTGGACCACAGTGGGTGTCCCAAGGTGCAAGACAGGGCTGGAGCTCTCCAGGGTGGCTGGAAACACCAGGGTGCTCCCTCACCCACCTATCATTTGCCAGGGCTAGCAGCTGAATGGCTGCCAGTCATAGCTGGCACCAGAGTAGGCCTTTCACCACCTCTCTTGCCACTGCTCAGTCTAGAGTCCACTGCCATTTTTACAGGGCAAGAAGGACCCGAGTGCACCAACAGCTTTTGTGCTTTCTTGAAGGAGCAAGGTGACTTGTCAGATGTTTTTGCAAGGCTTAGTCTAAATTCTTCCCATCAAGGAGAAAAAAACGTGTCTGGGTTGATGCAGAGTTGGGTATGGAGATGCAGATGGTGACTTACAACATTGGGGTGAGAGCAGGTTGGGTCCTGAGGAAGATGAGAAAAGCAGTGGTGGAGCCAGCAAAACACTTTTTTGCCCTCTCTTAATATGTGCGCAATGGGGAAAAGGGAGTTCAGAATAGTGCTATTGTTAAAGATATGTGCATGCACCAGAATGTACACAGGGATTTAAGTGGATCAGGATTTGGGACAGTAAGGTCACAGCATGGACTGAGTTACCGGCCACTGAAGAGTAGTTCACCTGATACCTTCTGAAGCAAAACCAGCTAGCTGTGGGACCGGAAATGCAATGGTGTTCCCCATCTCTTTCTCTTCCAGTTTCACTGGACTGTGCTACACAAAGCACAATGAGTACACCAGATAAGAGAAAAATAACCCGAGCAGAAGCTTTGCCTTTATCAGGGCTGTGCACAAAGGCTTCTATCAGAATGAAGCCACACTATGCAAATACAGCAAAGCCTGGTGTCTGCACTACAGAACATTTAACACCTGTGCTATAAAAACATGCACTTTACAATAAAAGAAACAAAAATATGGGGAAGAGGAAGACAGACTGACAGAAAATGAAGGGAACAGAATCTGATGCTTGTTTTGTGCACACACTGAGAGTCAGATGGGGGCTTGGGAGGATTCAACTGACCTGTACATTGCTACCAGAACCCCTGTTAGGGAATTTAGTGCTAAGCCAAAATTCAGCACATAAGATATTGTATGCAAAACCACACAGTTCAGTAATCAATTTTTTTAAAAAGAATTAATACTAATTATGCTAATGAACCATTGCAAAACAAAGAGTGCAAAAGGATTTCATCCTATCACTAAATATCAGTAATTAGCCTAAGCCTCAGATCAGGAGGATTTAAAGCACTAATGTTTTTTGTATCCTAGCCAACATATCTGTATGGTCTTTTGCTAATGCACATTTCCAGTTTTGTTCCACTTTTAGTAAACATACTATTTTGTGACAGTGGATGACCAGAGCTTAAGTACATGTTGTGTTTAAAAACAGGGTGGAAAAAAAGTTATTTCTTCCTCCAATTTACATAATTTGCTTTAGAAATGTTACAGAAAGCCACCTTGTTCCCGAGTTTGTAGAAATGATCATCAGGAAAGCCCAATTTATCTTTTCTATGCCATTCATTATTTTGTATCCTGTATCATGTCCCAGCTCTAAAAACACTTTCATTATTTCCACTATCCTTTCACACAGTATTCTATTTATATCTTCCATTATTTTGTTCCTAGCTCTAGACCCATTTCTGTTTCTGCTATTTTTCTTTAGAAATTAGCTACTAGAATTAACGTAGTGTATGCAGGGAAAAAAAAATCCTCTTACACAGCATCATAAAATGTGAAGGGAAAATAAGAGCAGAAAAAACAATTATGTTATTTTCACTGTTGTGCCTATGTTTATATTCTGCCATCTATAGTACATAACAACTCTTCCCTGTACCCTATTTCTTTCCAAATGGTTTGAGTTATTTTGGAATAATTGAATTTGAAAATTTAGTTATTACAAAACAAAAAACAAAACAACAAAAAAAAGCCCTTTTTCAAAGGAGGGGAAATGTGTTTGTGGAAACAACCAGGAAGAAAAGATGAGGTAATCCGTGGATCTCTTACTATGCAGAAACTTTCTCACCTGTTTGCCCATGTTCTTGTTGTGTAATTCTTCAACCCATAATTACCAGCATCGGTTTTAAAGCTTGGACTAGATCACAATAAACTTGGACTCTCTTTGAGTTTTACTTACGTTGGTCATGACTGAATTAAACAGTTGATAAAATCACACCCAAATTTTCTACTTATGATAATGTATTCCAGTTTGCAGTTAGTGGTTTTCCTGTTTCTGCAGGTTCCATTGCATTGCAACCCTTCATTATTTAAGTAATCTACCCCCACCTCCCCCTCCCTGAACCACAACTCAATACAATTCCCTAACTATTCTGGCAAAATGCACCTCACCAGTCCTGCAATACTATGCTTTAGCCTTGCTCCTGCATCCCAAGTTGAACTCATGCAAGTATGTTCCAGGGCTGCCCAGGTCTAGACTTTCACCAAAGCCGGGTGTTTCCCTGCGTGGAGGTCCCGAATAGAAAATTTGCACACAGAGGTAGGAGCTGCTGCTACCTGGTACAAGCAAATCACTCTTGAAGTGAATTCTGGACTGCAATTTAGACTCGCCACCTACTTCATATCCTAATAACCTTTAATATGCCTCTATGAATGCCTCTATGAATACCTTTCATAAGGTATGGAAGAAAACAAATAAAAGTATATAGCAAACCCAAGAAACTATTGTTAACTATTGCTAACTGGCTGAATTATGACTAAATGTAACTTCCACTATTAATGTAAGGCATGCACATGTACTCATATTTAGGTTCCTGAATAGCTGAGCTTGATTGCATGTAGAGATGTTTTACTGGTTAAGTATCTGTCTTTAAAGAAAGTTTATCTCCAAATCACTACCTGGCGAAGGTGGCACAAATTTTCAAATAATGCTGTCAGCCCAGATACCTGTATCACAAGTTATTGAACTACAGGACCAAGTCACAAAGAGTTGAAAAATAAAAATTTATACCAGAAACTCCCCAAATATCCTTACGTGTTGCTGGAGAAATGTTTCTTGGCTTCACTATTAAAGTGTATAAAGCACTCTAGGGAGGCAGAAATTACTCAGGAATGTATGTGAATTACATACAATTAATATGCTTTCCTTTGATTCATGCTGTGGTACAAGAAAATTCTTGTTTATTTTCTCTTGTGCAAACATGGCATAAGGTTTTGCAGTTCAACCTTTTCTCAGGAAGCATGGCTCTGCACAGTTCCCTCACCACCACCACACTGAGTCTTAATACCAAATACCATCTAGATTGACCTGCATTTTCCCTGAAACGATGGCATTTTGTATAATGGACATTTTTTCATCTGTTTGAATAACTTTTACGTTACACTTGAAAGCTGTAATTCAAGAAAAAACTTATTGCAGGATTAGGACTTCAGAAAATAATGTATGTTAAGAAGAACATGTAGATTTCTATTGAGGGCACAAGATTCTTGTTTCATTGTCTGAGAAGTGCCAGTATATTTTTAGGTGCCAGCAAAACTACATTTCTCACAGAAGCGCAACTTAAATACCTAAAAAAACCTGAGCCCTCTTTAGAATTTGCCAATAAATGCTGCTATGTGTTGGAACTACCTTTTCGTTCTACCAAATTTTAGCAGAGAAATTTAGACAACTTTACCAGCGTGCAGTAATGCAGCATTTCTGATTAAGCAGTATCATCCTGTCATCCAAAAAGCTAAACCAAAACAGCACCACTTAGTCACTATCAAAGGACCACGCAAAGCTGCTGGTGACAGAGCGAGGGTACAGTTATCCAAATATCTCCCTAGTGTCATTAGAGTATCTGTAGCAGAGCCCTGAGTTACCAGGAAAAGCCACGTCCTAAGTGAGGAAAACTGATATGAAATGACAAAGGTCAGCATAAATCTTCAGTCCCACCATGCTACCAGAATCTGAAGGGAAGGTCAACATCAGTGACACCCAGGCCACAGGCAGAAAACTGGGTGCAACGAAGGCTGCATGGCTGCTGGTCTCCTTAGCAGATACGGTTAAGAATTTCTCTTTGTCTTAAGCCCTGGTTTATGCACAGGTGGGAGACATTCCAATCTCAATATACAATAGAAAGTTGAAGTAAAGATTTGAATAATTTATTAGCTAGTTGATGATATTTGCCACAATAGTCTATTGATAATTATGTCATATAATGCTCTTAATTATTCAATCAGTATTTTATGAATAGACCAATTTGAAAATAGGCAGATACTGGCTTTGTTCTTCAACAAAAATGGCAGGAGGTAGGAACAATGTTTTTAATAATTGAGTTCAGGTTTACAAGCATTTCCAGAAGGCAAACACCATCTTGCTGTACTTACTATATTTTTACATTTAGGCACAAAACCTGTTTGAAGCATGTAGCTGTTGCCGGAACATGCCTGCCATTTTAACTCAGGTTTCAAGCAGTGTGTGATTTCCCTTGAACTTTATTATCTAGTATTTGTCCACTACAGTGGGGAAAACCAACGGGGAAGAAAGGTGGTGGGGGAAGGGAACCAGGAGGGAAGGACAAGGTTAGAACAAATGGGAAATACATTTAGAAGAGCAGATAACTGACAGTAAAATATATGTTCTTTGGTTAGCAAGCAGAAAAGGAAAGGACTTGCATACATGATAGATACGCACTAGCATTCTAAAGCAGAAGACAAGAATGTCAAGAGTGTATTCTTCCCCCACTGCCAGATGGAAGGGCTATTATTATAAATGAAAGGCAGCAGTAGTGGATGCCAGGCACTTTTGTTCTGTGCCAGATTCTGAAGTCCAGATGTAAGCAGGTTACCCCTGGGACAGGACAGGCTTCAGCTCCCGCAGCAGAACAGAACCAATCACGGTTTTCTCGGTGTTTATGATGAGCTGTGCTGTAGAGCTCTCCTTCAGCTCCACTGTGACTAGCATCAGTGACCCACTGTGCACAGTCTTAGCTGCAAACCTAAGGGGAAGGAAAAGTAAAAAATAAAAAATAAAAATCACCAAGGATCTCAAGGTCAAAGACTGCTAATATTTCTTTCTGCAAAAGTTAAATGAGCTCAAATATAATAAAATGCCTCCAATTTCATTAATGCATTTCAAGGGATAAACCATAAAAACCTCCATAAATTCTTCAGAAATTATTTGTTCAGCATTGTGTAAATACTTTTGCATTTAAGAAGGACAAAAAAGTATAATACAAAATTGTGTATTTAATGGTACAAACAAAAACCTAGTTAAATAAAATTTTTATGTAAATTCTGATTCTTCAGTTCAACTACAGTACTTGTGCATAGTGGCAGCTTTAATTCAGCTGTACCAAGTTTTGCATGGAGAATAAGCATTATTTGGTGCCCCAAAGGCAACACAACTATGCTAAATGTAGTTGAACACTTCCAAAAAATCGAAGTATTGTAGTTTCAGAAAAAATGCATCCTCTTGCCACCTCAGGAAGTAATTCAAACTAAAAATATTCAAAGTAATAAGCATCCAACACAATCATTTGAAGTGACGGTAGCAGAAGCAGGACACAATATAATTATATTCACTTTTCTCCAAAATATTTAATCATAGAAATATACCCAATATTTCTAACTATTTTATCATTATTAAAAACCCAACCAAAAAAATTTATTAAAAAGATACCCAACCATTCAGATAAATTAAAGTTAGGACTCAGGCACCATTACTAAATTCCAAGACATGAAGAACCCACTAATTACATGGAATTAAAAGCAAAACTAGCCTTTTAAGCACCACAATTGACTGAAAAGCCATTTTAGGCACAATGAACTTCTGTCAATCCTGTTAATTCATTCTGCATGCACAGCCCGGCCCAAGAGACTGGAAGGATGAGGAAGGATGGGGATGGCAACAGCTTCGTCTTCCATCTTCCACCATCTTCCACCAAGCCTCTTTTTTTTCGCCTCCCTCCGTTACTCGACAACAACAAAGTTGCTGCACATGGGCTTTTGAAAACACTAACAAGTGTAGAGCAGGTCTGTGACCCAGTCTGACCCCACTTTGCAGGGCCAATCTCCTCTCCTCTTTCTGAATGACACGTGTCTGAATCAGAGCCATCTGCCTCAATTTGCGCAACATCTTCAGCCACAATAGGACCCAGTTAGCCCTGACAACAGCTCACAATACAGGAAAATCAAACTGCTGGGCTGACAGCACGCTGTGGGCTATTCAAGAGCAAACCAACTGGTCAGTGTCTCATGTTTGACAATTAGCACGGGCCCCGCAAAGCGCCTACCCAAGCCCTTGGGGATCTGTTTAATTACCATCAACATAAAGGAGGGAGTTTATCAGGAGATACTCAAAAAACTTCACTCCAGACTTAATTAAAATATTAGCCACTTAAGCAGGAAGCAGGTTCTCTTTAAACGAGAAGTAATTTCTGTCTTTTTTCTTTTTAAACTAAGCATATCAAAATCTCGTAACACATTATACTAATTAAACATGGGGCACTTCTCTAATGTCACCCATCACAGGTCAATCTATTTCTTTTGTCCGGATTATGGATACATTCAAAGACCTCTCCCGTTAATAGAAGGTTCTAAACCAACGTTACTACTATAAAAATTAGCTACTTAGGTAGTTATGTCAATGATTTCATCTATTTGCACTGTGATGTAGAAGATCACTATTTCTCTTGTTGATTTTGACAGGGGGATAATTATAGAAACAATAGTCTTATTAGTCACTTTATTTACTTAACAGTTGTGTCTTGGGACAACACAGAAGCAGATTATGTCTGAGTATGCACATAAATAGGTTAGTAGCTGGCACTCCCGCTGTGTTTCATAGCCCCGAGGCTTGATTTTACCCTCTTTTATTAAAACCTGAAAGTGATACAAAGTCAGCATTCTGTGAAAGCCAAAGTGGCCCAAAGCACAAGAGATGAGTTTTGCGCTGATATTTTTACATGTGGATTTGCAAAATCACACAGGGCATCAAGATTACTTTGCCATACCTCTGAACGAAACACATACAATCAATGGAATGTGGGCTTGCATATGGTTTGCAATAAGCAAAGGGTCTGATACTCGGATAATTTTACACCAAGTGTTAGCATGCATAACTAGCAGTGGCTAATCAGTTTGTACCAGTGGTCACCGATCTGGAATTGCTTGGTGAAAAAAGAATTGGAACGGAATGGGATGACTTATTTCACCATTAAAAAGGGTCTATAGAAGAACAACCACACAATGGGTTTACAACTGCTTTTGAACTTTCGAAATCTGTTCCTTAAAGCAGGGAAGATAATTTTCTAAAGAGAGTTATAACACAAATATGATTATATGATCTGTGAGACCGAATACAGTTACAAAAAGGATGAAGCAACTTTCGGTTAGAAGACAATAGCAGTAAAACTGATTTGCTAATTATTTAGATGTTTTAAATACAACATCATTGAACGATTTGGTTAATAGCTATTTTTTTGACTAATTACATGTTATTGCATTTATATGGTTACTTTTAGTATAAGCCCATGTGGATTTTCCAAAACACATGTTGTGTTCAACTTAGAAAAATATTTCAGCAGCAAAAATTAACCACTTTACATAGCAGCTATTTATTCTAGGTGAGAAACTTTTATTTTCCTCACAAGATCAGTAATTATTTTTTAACTTTTTTTTTGGAAAGTTGATTCTGTGTTAAAGGTTAGAATCTGAGCAAAACAAAACAACCTGAAAAAAGAAAAGATAATAAACCCATTCAGAATTCATAGACTGGAATACGCCATGGAAACTGCAACATAGTAAATTAAAATCTAGCTTGTAAATTGGTTCTTTGTAGGTCCAAAAAAAGAATTTGTCCTATGAACAACTCTTAAAGTAAGACAGTATATTACAAGCATGGTTCAGTTGCAATAAAGGATGCATCAATGAATAAGAAAAAAAGAAAAAAAGAAAGTAATTGAGAATACAGTTCAAAAAACAGTGCCACATACTTACTGAAAACTTAAAGATGGTTGTTTCTCCTATGCTGCAGTTATTTTATAGTTTGTTTTTTTTTTTATTTCTATGATGATATTAATTCTAAATCTGATATCACATCATTAAAAATATTCAGAGGTATTTGCAACTGTTAATACTTTCCTCACTTAGAAAACCCCAGACTGATTAGATATATAACAATTAGAGATATATTTGCATGTTCTGAGTTTTTTCCAATTTTTTTTCTTTTCTTTAAAAAGAAGGTTAAATATTCTGAGCTATGTGACATGCAAAAAAAAAAAAAAAAAGAGGAGGACTACATAGATTATTTTTCCATAAATACAGTACTCATCAGTAGGTAAGGAAATATATATTGAGAAATAAATTCTAAATGAATACCAATGAAATACTGTATATTTTTATAAAGTCATTGTCTTCCAAGAGTTAAAAATCAATTACATATCCTTGGCCACTTTCCATGGAAATAAGATCTGTTAATTATGGTCACACAGAAATATTTGATTTATAGTTGATATAAA
>VZTM01021578.1:176-63161 GCA_013400555.1 Jacana jacana
AAAAAACCCAGACCTACAAGTATATAGAATGGAAAATTCAGTTTATACTGTAGACCGTATCACAAAAATACAGTATTGGGCTAATGAAGAGTTAAATGGTGTACTACTATCCTATAAATTAATAGGAAGGAAAAAAAAGCCCTGCTTATCAGTATGTTCTGTCTTAGCTTAATGAATGAAGAGACAGTCTGTGTAATGGTTCACTTAACTAATTTTCTATTAACTAATTTTTTAGCTCTTGTTCATTGGAAGCCCCCCATTATCTTACATTCTGTCTGCTTGTGGTTTATCCTAACAAACTGGAAGCAAATTTTATAATGCAAGGTAAATAACATATTTAAATTCAGCTTCGACCATTAAAAAATAGACAAACAACTTGGGAAATGGAAAAATGTAATAAATGGTTTATATTTTCCTAAGTTTGTTTTATGTAATACTGATTAAAGGCATTGAGTTGACCACAGTGACCTCTCTTTAGATAGAGGCAGTACCAGGCCATGTTTGCTACTGGGTTTCAGGGAATCAGACTAGATGATCTTTAAAGGCCCCTTCCAACACAAACCATTCTATGATTCTATCATAATATTTCTAAAATGAACAAACCCCAAGCATTGCATTTGTAGTAAAGAAATCCTAACATATTCAGTTCGGCCCCAGTATGTGCCAGTGTCTCATTACATTTTATTCAGAGATTTTGGATCGTGGTTAATATTCCTGTGGTCCCTCTTCAACCAATCAAACCTTCACTCGTTGCTCCTTTTTCAAACCAGGTACTCCTACCCTCTTCCAACCTACTCCCCTCTGCCAATATTTTACTCCTCGTCTTCAGAATACTGGCATGATTCTTTATTTTTTAAAAATAAATAAATTAAGGAAAACCAATTGTTATTTGGGTGGCTCTCCAGGTGCAAGAAGAAATGAGTTAGGGAGAATTTATTGCTAGCAGAGTCAGTTAGAAATGTTATTTTTAGCTACCACTAGTTTACTGGTACTTATGTATAAAATGGAAGGGGCAGTATCCTGACATGCCTCAAGCTGTTGATTCTCTTTGCCAACTACTACAGGTTGTTATTTTCAACTGAGCAATGCAGCTGCTTTTAGGTCTGTGCTCTAAACTATATTTCAGTTTGGACAAAAACCCACCCCATAAATCTTTTGAGATATTTCCTTTTTGTTTTATCTCTGTCTTCGAGACTTTGTGATCAGCACAAGTCCTCTGAATTTCGAAAGCACTCACTGTAATTTATTTGCTACTAAAATCTAATTAATAGAAAACAAAGAAACTGGAAGGTCTTGTTTGATTTCCTAAAGTACAAAGTTTTTGCTAATCACCTTGTCTGTGGTGTGGTTCACTCCGGAGTGAACCGTTTAAACAGGAGTTTGCACAGTCTGAATGAACTTTGAGAAGACACTCGAATGTCACATTTCTCTGAACTTGTCACAGTGTTCATCCCTTCAGAGACTTATCTTTTGCTAGCTATTTGCTTAGAAAAGAGTGTTAGGAGCTGCATTTTTAACAGTCATTTTTCTTGGGGATTTTCTGACATTGGTGTGTCTGGTTTCACAGAGCATGCCTACGCTGATGGAATTAATGAGTTTTACTAAAGGCTATGCATTGCAAACATCTAAGGGCAATTGCCTGGGAAGCTAATTATTAGGAGCTTGCATCTCTCTTTGGGTTTGAATGATCTGGAATAGGTTGAATGATGATAATATTTTTCATGGTGTAGGCATGGAACAGCACTATTGTCACATATGTGTCACTCTGCTGCCATGACATGCTTTTTATGTGTCACACTGTGTTTAGAATCAAGGGGTTTGTGTTCTTGCTAAAGCTATTGTGCTTCATGTGATCAAGAGATTTGCCTCATGGACACATGGTCTTCTCTGAGAGTGCTGGGATTTGGTGATTTACGAAATTCTTTCACCACGTCTAGAAACCCAGCATTAATGTGTCTTATTTATTAAGATCTTAGTACACAGTAGGAAATTTGACGTTTTTTTTTCTCAGTTTTGGTTTAGAAGACAACCTTTCAGACAGAGGTTGTATACCTGTGATTTTCGTATGGACTTTGGAAGGAAAATAAGAGTAAAAGATCTCAACCTGGAAGCTCACAACCTAATTTGCTCTTACTAAAGAATGAACTGTAGACCAGGGCAAGAACAACTGAGTAGTAGTAGGAAAACTGGAGAAAGTGTTATCTGTAACTTAAAATTTAGGACATCTGGGAGCTATAAAGTATGAAAACTGAATGCAAGCAGAGGAAACATATATTAATTTTTGAAGTATGGCTTATTTATGTTTCCCTATCTGTTTCAAAGAGGTTCTTAGACAATACCATTTAGTTTTTCATTAGAAGTGTACTATAGAAGACATTAGCTTGTTTTGAGGAATTCTAACTACAGATGGGTTTTGAGGGTGACTCTACAGATCAGAGGGTGATCTGTATTTATACGAGCTTATTGTATGCTTTTTTGTATTTGGAGTTCTACTTTTTTAACATATCTAGACTGATTTACAGAAATTTACAATATCTATTATTTAAATTTTCCTTCAGAAACTAAATCAACACAGTAGAACATAATACTTGTATCATTCTATGGCAATAAAAGTTCCAGTGGGGGCTGAGGGAGAGGGATTGTCATCTCTAATCTTCCCTCTCTGCAACTCATGACCTTGCAACACTTTTGGAAGATAAAGTTTGTTTTAATACTTTGACAGTAGCATAAAAAGCTGAATGTATTCCTCATG
Organism: Jacana jacana; assembly: GCA_013400555.1. NCBI lineage: Eukaryota > Metazoa > Chordata > Aves > Charadriiformes > Jacanidae > Jacana > Jacana jacana. The sequence continues at coordinate 2,929 of VZTM01021578.1, forward strand.
TTTTTCCATCATTAGGAAAAAGCACAGTCAATTAAAAAAAAATAAAAAAGCACCTTTTTGTTTTGAGTGAAGAAATTAAAATAAAGGGGGAAAGGTGGTTAATACTAGCTTAACTGTTCTTAGGAATGAAAGCTCTATTGAGGCCAGGGGTAGAAGATGCTTAAGAGAAGCTCAAAAACTTCACAAAAATATGTGCTCTGTTCAGTAGATTGTTGGGTAGAAGAATAGTATGTTTTTTAGGACATTTTACTTTGTCCCCTGAGGTTGCAACATTCTGTTATCATTGGGATAAACACCTTGAAAAACAGACTGGTTGAATTTTTAAAAATGTTTTTATATAAACAAATTGTAAGCAAAGGTGCTTCACCTTGAGATCTTACAGAGTAAAGTTGATAAATCATTTGTGCAAAGCTACAGAAAAATGATTTTTCATGTTCAAAAAGCATTGAGTGTTGTGTTGTCCCCTAGCTGGGTATGAGGAGCTCTTCACATCTGTACCCCACCCCCCCACGTTCTCCCATCCCCCAAGTTTTATATCACCTTTCTGTCCAACATCTGTATGAAGTGGTTGGTGTTTTTTATTAAAGGCATGATCTTACTTGAGTGGAAGTTGCTTTGTCAAATTGATTGGTTTCCATGAGTACACTCAATGTTTTCAAGGAGCCATTGAAGCTGATGTCTCACTTCTGAAATAGGTCTCACTGTAGTTAAAAATGGGGTTTTCATAGAGGTGACGGGCATGGTAATCACAGAATGGTTTGGGTTGGAAGGGATGTTAAAGATTATCAAGTTTCAAGCCCCCTGCCCTAGGCAGGGATATCTTCCACTACAGCAGGTTGCTCAAAGCCCCATCCAGCCTGGTGTTGAACATCTCCAGGAATGGTGTAGCCACAGCTTCTGTGGGCTAACTGAGACAGTGTCTCATCACCCTCACAGGAAATAATTTCTTCCTAGTATCTCATCTAGATCTCTTTCAGTTTAAAATCATTTCCCCTCGTCCTATGGCTCCACTCACTGATTAAGAGTCCCTCCCCATCTCTCCTGTAGCTCCCTTTACGTACTGGAAGGCTGCTGTAAGGTGTCCCCAGAGCCTTTTCTTCTCCAGGATGAACAACCCCAATTCTCTCAGCCTGTCCTCATAGGATAGGTGCTCCAGCATTCGAAGCATCTCCATGGCCTCCTGTGGACACATTCCAAAAGGTCCATGTCCTTCCTATGCTGAGGGTCCTAGAGAGGGACACAGGGCTCCAGGTGGGGTCCCATCAGAGTAGAACAGAGAGATAGGATCACCTCCTGCCCTGTTGGCCATGCTGCTTTTGATGCATGATGACTCTGTAATGACCTGGTACAGAATAGATCCTGGTTGCATATTTTTAATCTTGAGCACAATAAACAATAAATTCTTCTCTCGTGTATTTGTAGGCTATTGGTCCTTGTGCCGATACAACTACCAAGGTAAACATAATATGAAAAATTCCCCATTTATGAGGAATTGTGTTGGTAGAAATGACTGGAAAAGGTGCAATTCAAAGGAAAATTAAGCTAATTTACCTTAAAATGATTGAGGCTGATGAAGTAGATAAGGTATGCTTTTGTGACAACACTGAGACAGAGATGTGAGAACAGATTTAGAGGAGGAGGTAGATATTTCTTGGAAGATCAATGAGAAGAGGTTTGATGACACATGCTGGCTTAGGGCTCTTATGTCTAAGTGATGGGGGTGGGAATAATGTTTTAAAGTACTAGGTGAGTGGGTTGCCTGCACAGAACAGAAATGCATTGCTTTTGTTAGCATCGTCCCAGCATGTGTAGTTCCATGTGCTCTTTGTATGGGCTTGGATTTCTGGGCTGCACAAATTTTCTGTCTAGCTGTTTTTCTTGCATCATTTGGAATTCTCTGTCACGACAGATCATCTAGCCCATCTAAGCTACAGTCAGGACAGGGTGGCTTTCTGTGTTTAGCAAAATAATAGTGTTTTTTTGATAGTTTATTCTGGATTTTTCAGCAGTTTCTGAGTTTTCACTCAGATTGCAGTTACCACCTAATACTTAGTGCTCATCTCAGCCTGCAAAAATAGCAAGACTGGTCCTCAGCTATAGATCTTTCACACACATTCCTTTTTTTTTTTCCTTTGTTTTTGTTTTGTTATATAAAACCCAGGTCCCTGTTGCTCCTTTTTACTTTAAGTGTAAAACACAGAATTTGGTTTCACAGTCCCTTTTGCCTGGCTGTAACAATGCTTGTGGTCAAACAGTAGTGGTGGGTTTCTTGCAGCCATACAATGCTTGCAGATACAGTGAACAGTGATGTTTAATGGTCTTCAGCTGCCTGGACCATATAGAAGCTTCATTCTTTTATGCTATATAAGTTCTATTATTAATGAAATACATGATTTTAAAAGCCCTCCTAATGCAAAATATTGTCTCAAACCCTCTCTTGTAAAGAAGAAAATGATCAGTGTTTGAAATATTCCCTTTTTATATAAAAATATTAATTTAATTGAATTTAAAAGAAGAACAACTCCAGCCCTACTTTCAGGCAGTCCTTTAAGTTGTTTTGCTCTTGGTATATGATGGTTGAGTAATGAGAAGCACCGAAGAGTGTGACTTTGGGTCTAATTAGCTGATTTTATCGAACATGTGTGCCACAATCGGCCTGAATGACTCTTACCCAGTCCTTCACAAAGTATTATTCCTCACAAGCAATGCTATCAAATGTGCAGGTTTCACTTAGAATAGTCTGCTACTCTTTCTTTAAATCATTTCTGAATGTGCATGTATGCAAATCAACTCTACTGTGTGTGTACAATTATTTAAGTGCATTGAAGGTATATTCTGCCTGTTAAAATTCTTATGTGAGATCTGCATGAGAACTGTGGTAGAACCACTTGCTTCCTGACAAGGAAGACTGAAAGTGTAACGAAGGGCATCTGTTCCCTTGTTTAGATACAACAGAAGCAGATTTTAAAATTAGTTTAGGTATAGAATTCCCATTGATATCTGAAAGAGGTAATTGCTACCTTTAAAAAATATTGATCTGAAATGCTAAATGTCAGAAATCCCCAGGCAGGGATAATAGAATGTACTGCTGTTGTGTCTGTGCTGTTATTTCATTTTGAGGACTGTGGCTGTCAGGAAAGCGATTGCTTATTTGCTTGTTTCTGTTGTCCTCTCTTTGCCTAACAGCTTGCTCAAAAAATATTCTTTTGGTAGCTTCTCCTGATGCAAATCTTCATCTCAAAACCCCATCTCATTTTGATGGCAAAACTTAAAACTAACAGAAGGAAAAAGATAGTTTCAGGATCAGGCAAAACAGTTAGGCCCTCATCTCAATTGACATGCGTAGTGTCAACTCATTTTCATAAATATTTTAACTACTCAATTTAACTATTTTTCCTTTAATTTAGATATTTGTCAAAAAATATATTATGAATGAAATGGATGATTTAAAAAAAATCCTCTCCTAATCTAAAATATTCTGGTGTCTCAAACCTTCTCTTGTAAAGGAGACAATTATAAGTATTTTAAATGTTACCTATTTATCTCAAAATATTACTTTAATCCAGTTTTGAATTTAAATAGAATTCAGACTAACTTTTTCTCCTAGATTTCTTTGTAATAGAAATGCTTCTTAACAGCAAACCTCTAGCACAGAGGGTGATAATAGGAACCAAAATAGGAGGGTGGGGAGGAATTCCATGATTCTGCTGTGGAGAAGACTAAATGTCAGATTTTTTACAAATAAAACTGAAGACAGGGGCATTGCATCTATTTATGGAAATCAGTTGTAGCAGCATTGAACATGAAGTATTCATGGAGGTTTTAATTGCATACTGGTTTCTGACAATTCAGATTGTCATGCTGTCATTCAGGCTGGGCCTGCCATGAGTTAACAAACTTCTTAATGCTGCTGACCTGATACCTATAATTATAATGAAACAAAGAGGAAATCTCTTATTCAGAAAATGAATTTGACATTTACAATTGCCGCAGCCTGTCCTGACCAGGCTAACTGAATGATTGTATTTACCACCCACTCCCCACCCCATGAAAGGAATTAATTTTGTATTGCACCATTGTGTTCACGACATAAGTTTTAATGTATTCAATTTGTGCGATTAGCTTATTTTCAGAAGTCCCTGCCTTCCTTCTTACTTTCTCTCTGCTCTTTCTCTTTTTTGCTTCATCATTGCTCAGGACTAACTTTATTCCCATTGACTTTGGACACACACCTTGATGTCAGAGAATTGTCTCTTAAAAAAACAGCAGTTTTGTCCTTCTTTTTTCCCTCTGATGCTGATATTGAGATTAAATAAGCAGCACCTGCTTTTTTTATGCTGAATTCAGAATTCTCTGAATGCAGTTCCTGTCAGTGCTTCTCCTTACCCCTATGCTAGCACTACAGGATAAGTGTAGCCAGATCTACGTTTGTTATTCTTGGAAAAATGTGACATGTTGGAATGAAAGTGTGTAAACGATATTTTTCTAGAATGCTCTTACAAATATCCAACCCATGCATAAACACAGATACTGAAGCACAAGGATTATTTTAATACTTTAATTCTTTTCTTCCTCTCTGTAGTAGTTCTGAGATGACGTTTATTTCATTTAGTGAGCTAATTAGTTTTGTGATTAAATTAATTGTGTAACATCACCTGGTTTTGCATATTTCTTTGCAATGTATGATTTATTTTAAAGCTTTCCTATAACATTACTCACTGGAGTATTTCAGATCTTATTAAGAATAAAACAGAGTCAAAGCTTCAGGATTTTTGAGCATCATGACTTTTGTTGTGTGTAACAGGACCTGTGCATTCTCATACCAAAGTTTTGAAAATTGCTTTCCAGAATTTCTAGGGGTCATGTGCTCAGTCCACAGCACAGCTAGAAATAGAATCAAAATTATTTCATGCATCCTTAAATTTCTTTCTATAAAGTATCTTTTCCTTGGATAAATTTAAACAAACTAAACGGCTCTGAATTCTTTAAGAGGAGACTTTCATCATGATGGTAGTCACAGGAAGGACTTTCCCAGGAGAGTTTTAGGACCTGCCAGCAGAGCTAGGAAGGCACGGTGACTGAGGTCAAACAGACTGGTCTCAGTGCCTGAACTGCTGCTGTCACTCAGGGAAGGGTGATGAGAAAAACCTTGGGGTCACAAGGCCTGAGCAGGATTAGAATAGGATAAGGTCTATGATCTAAGAATAAGTCTAATAGGTCTAATTTGTCACCTTGCAAGCAGGGTGACATATTTAAGTGTCTTTCCTGGGCCTTTGGTCATGTCATGCTGTCACCTTCACCTATAGTCTTGTATTTTTGCATTACTCTTGCTGACTTATCCGAGAATTTAAAAATAAATAGTAAATAAGAAACTGTTGCTCATAAACAAATAACAGTGCTGATGCTCTTGATCAATAAATGAAACTTCTTGAGGAAAAAAATTACCAGTCAGCACAAGTAAGAGTCTAGATGTGACCCTTGAATTTTGTCCATTTTGGCAGGAAAGCAGAGAAAGTTTAATACTTTGAGATGGGAAGACACTGATTTAAAAGTGGTATGGGCTCTCTAGGGTGTAAATCCCGAGGAAGATGAAAATAACATATGTGAAGGAGACAGAAAATGCAGATGGCCAATGCTATTGATATTTCAGAAACTGATAAGACCCCACTTGCAATTGGAATTTTAGCTACTTTCTCTTCAAATAGTGTGATCCAGGAAAAGCTTTAAGGGCTGGTAACCAGTCTGTTTTGTTTTCCAACTTGATTCCATAGCACAGGAGTGCTTAAGATATGGATAACCTGAAATTATGCTTTATGTTGAGGCGTATATTATTTTTGTATCTATAAAGGTAGGTTAGCAAAAAAATAATTTTAATCAGTATCAGAGCGTCATTTTCTGAAATCACCATGATCTTATACACCCTTAAGAATAAAGAAAATGTTGGAAAACAAAGCCTGTAGCAGGATTTCAGCTACTTGACCATTAGGATCAAAAAGCTGAAGTTGAGGCTAGATTTTATATTCAGTTTCCATGGCTGGGTTAGTGTATTTATGAAGGCTGCTAAGGAGTCAGAAATAAATAATTTAACAGGGCTACCTCTTACAGCTTGCTGTTTACTTGAGTAAAGTGAAGGGCAATGTAACTTGCAAAGATCTAAAAAAAGTAAAATAAATGAAAACTGAACATTTTGATTACGTAGAGCCCAATCTCTTGTTATGCTGGAGACAAAATAATGGCATACACTTATGTTTATCAGATACAGGAAATGAATTAATAATAGCAGTATCTTTAATACTTTAAGCTGTCCTGGTTTGAGGTAAAACAGAACCAGTTTTCTGTTCAGTAATTTTACTTTTTTTGGCTGCGTCTCTTCTAACTAACTAAACTCTGAAATTAACAGCATAATGTTCAGAGAACTGTTCACTCTCACAGTGATAAGACCTGATTATACCAAGGGATGGTGTGCAGAGAGGCCCTTGCTTATACTTAGTGCTAGAATAACCAAGGTCAGGTAATTTTATTTGCCACGTTGGAGGATTGGAAGCGGAAAAGCATAGAGGGGTCACACCAGTAGGGACGAGTGGACAAGTGGACCAAAACTGACCGACAGGGTATTCCATCCCATCTGCATCATGCACAGTATAAAAGCTGAGGAATCAAAGGGTCAATGCCGCGGCCAGGAGCAGTCGAGCCCGACGCAATCAATCAGGAAGCCATCCCAGCCAGCACCCGAATCAGGAAGCCCACCCAGGAAGCACTCCTCTCAGGAAGCACTCACAGTCGGGAAGCACACGGGAGCACTCCCAGGAAGCACACATTCAGGAAGCACCAGGGAGCACTCCCAGGAAGCACACACAGTCGGGAAGCACCCTTGCCAGGAAACACCAACACCAGGAAGTACCCACATTCGTTCTACAGTTACAGGTCCTCATTCGCTAAGCACTACATTTCGGATAGGGAGAGGGGTATTGTCCACGAGCTTTCCACGCACTTTTCACAGGCTTAAAGTTGCCCCATGATTGGCTACAACATTTGTGTCATTTGCTGTTTCCCACACTTTGTTTCGCCTTCACTATACTTCGTTTCGCTTACTTCCACTTATTTGCATATGTGCCCTTTCAGTAACTCCCTCTTAAAGGGCCTGCTCTCAACAGGTCAACTCTCTTTGATGGCTAGTGTCTGTGGAAGACCCTGTTTGTTTATCTCCCTTTGATCCCGATACAAGCATTTCTGACTCCAGATTTGGAATTCAGCTCCTGTCCATCACCAAGTCCACTCTGAGTTTTTTCCCGATACCTGCTGGTGATGTGATCATCATCCTGGGAGCTTGATATGGTTTTGTATGTAACGTATCTACTTTGTTACTTTTTTTTTTTTTTTTTTTAATTTTAGTATTAATAGTTCATGAAAGTAGTTGTGTGGGTTTTTTTTTTAAATTAATAAATCTCCTTATCTCTTCTTCTCCTCTCTTTTTTTTCTTGGGGGTGGGGGAGGGAAGGGCCATCTGTCAGTGTGGTTTTGGTAAATTAGTCTGAAACCATGACATAAACTCCAATATATGATTCCATGAAATATCTGTTTTAATTATGTGTCTAAAGAGGTGAATTACATAGCTGGAAATGAACTTTTAGAAACAAAGGGTCTTCAGGTTCAGTGAACTGAATACAGGGATAGTAAGGTGCAAACTCTGATCCAAATCTTACGAGAGAATATAGTTATATTATTATATCACAGTTCTGCATTTATTTTCCTCTTTTGGAAATATCTATCTTGCACAGACTCAGAGTTATCAAATGCAATCACCTAGAAAATGGCAGATCTTCATTCTGGGACTATTATTTTATTAGAATAGTTTTTGCTAGCAAATTCAGGAATCTGATCTGAATCATGACCTTTACACTAGACTGACATTACAGACAAAGATTTTATAGGACAAAGATATATACTTGTGATGAAGTTCAAAGAAGGTAGGGATTGCTGTGGGTCTGTTGATTAGGTACGACAAAAGGACACAGTGGCTGCTATGGATAAATTTTCTTTACACAAAATGAATTGGTAGACATTAGAGTGGATTTTTAAAAAGGAATGTTAAGCTTGCTAATGAAGTGATGTGGGGAATGTTTCTGATGAGTACTTCCCAGAAGAGGGAAGGACTGTGTGGGAAAATGATCCAACCAGTTGAAAATGTTAAACAATTGGTCAGCTATAGTGGGGAGCCTCTTCATAGTGTGTGAAAAATGAAGTATTAAGAGGAGAGACCAAAGAGGATATAAAGCATGTGGTAGCACATGGCAGCTGGTCTCGTCTTTGCATAGCATTCATGTCTTCATAGTCTCTCCTTCTGGTTTTGGAGATGGGTCTGGCAATATGAAGGGCTGGGAGTAGAAACTTAGGATAATCATAAAATCATAGAATGGTTCAGGTTGGAAGGGGCCTTAAAGGTCATAGAGTTCCACGCCACTGCCATGGGCAGGGATGCCTCCCACCAGACCAGGTTGCTCAAAGCCCCATCCAACCTGGCCTTGAACATCTCCAGGGGTGGGGCAGCCACAGCTTCTCTGGACAACCTGTTCCATTTCCTCACCACTCTCACAGAAAAAAATTTCTTCCTAATATCTAATGTAAATCTCCCCTCTTTGAGTTTATAAACATTACTCCTTGTTCTATTGCCTCCACTCCCTGATCAAGAGTCCCTCTCTACCTCTCCTGGAGCTGCTTTAGGGACTGGAAGTGGCTCTAAGGTCTCCCTGGAGCCTTCTCTTCTCCAAGCTGAACAACCCAAACTCTCTCAGCCTGTCGTGATAGCAGAGGTGCTCCAGCCTGCAGAGCATCTTTGTGGTCCTTCTCTGGACTCGCTTCAACAGGTCCCCGTCCTTCCTGTGCTGAGAACTCCAGAGCTGGATGCAGTGCTCCAGGTGCAGTCTCATGAGAGGAGAGCAGAGGGGGAGAATCCGTTCCCATAACGGCTGGGATGGAAAATTAATTAGAACCACGGCTTTCCATGCTTTGAGTTTCATGTGTGGGTCATACTTCCACATTTTGAACAGACAGGCTGAGAGTTTATTTTGGAGAGAAGTCAAATTGGAAATAGACAGAAAATGATTGTTGTTTCTTACAGATAAAGAGTCAACAAAAATCCCAGTGAATGCCAGAGAGATGAGTGACAGCTTGCTGAGGGAAAGAATAGAAGAATATAGAAAAACAGATTCAGAATCACAAAAGCTAAAAGAAGAATGCAAAATTTGGGGCAGAAATTTTTAGTGACTGGATGACTAAGCAAGAGAAAGGTGTAAACGTCATTCTAGCCTTTGAGCAGGCAAAGATTGTTCAGAAACATATCTGGAAAATATTCTTTATTTGTGCCACACTGGGATGTTTAGTACTGATCTAGGAAAGAACCGATACCACAGGACGAGGGAGTCCTTGGGCTCACTGGAAATCGCCAGTAGGGAATGTATTTGCATGTTATGAACCAGTCTGATGCCACTCATTCATCTCTTAGAAGTCATTAGATAGTCTTTAGTAATTGCAGTGTCTTTAAAATAAATCTTGACTAGTTTCTGCTGGAATGCAGGCTTGACTTTAAATCCATTTTCAAAATACATATTATAGGGGGAAAAACGTAAGCTATCCTACAGCCTGAAGCAAGGTACCTTTATTTTCCATACATACAGAAAGTAGAATAAATACAGTTTAAAGCATAGTGGAAATACATTATCCTATAAAAACTGTGCAGGTGAAACAGATTTGATTTTCAGATGCCTACAATCCTATTTTTTTTTCTTAACTGTAAAACATACGGAAAACCATCTTCAAGAATTATTGCACATTTTTGCCTGGAATATTCAGAACCAAGTTTTTCTTCTTTTGAAATGCAGGGGTATGTCCACCAGATCCACTAGCCTGGTTTCTGAAAAAAAATTCTTTTGATTGAAGCACTGGCTGGTTGTCTTCAAAACTATTTTGTTGGTTGCACAGGAAGGCCTTGGGCCAATTTTTCAACCTGATGAGGAATTCATATCATCATTTTGGGATGGAGTGGATAATAGACTGTTTGAAGAATTGGATTAGACCTGCAGAAAGCTTATGGTCATTGATGTGCTGATAAGCAAGATCATCTAAACTCTGTCTGGCAGCTTCATTACTCTTAGTTCATTCTGATTTTCACCAAGCAGGGTTGATATTTTAGCTTGGCAAATATTTTAGTCATTTGCTAAAACTGTCACCTATACCTGTTGAGAAGAATCTGCTAATCTGCTTTCTGTTTGCGAATATTACCGTAGACATGCATAGCTGCATACGATCTCAGTATACAAAAAATCATGTAGACTAATTCCAATACAAAATTGGGTGAAGCTTATCCACAGGAATAGGGAGGCTCAGAAACTCTAGGGGAGATCCCTATAACTTTGCAAGATTAGGTTTCCATAGGACGAGGGAACCTAGACCTGTAAAAAGGAAAAGGGATTGAAAAAGCAATATTTGGAACCTGTTGAAAAAACTCTAAAATACTTCTTATGCCAACTTGGCAGTTAGTACTCACTCATGTTGACAGCCATTGGTAGCACAGAATTTTTAGATGCTTAAGGGGTCAATTGTTATATTAACATTTGTACATAAGACTATAATTCTGTGTGACATGTGATATTAAAACTACAAATCCTGTTCTAAGTAGCTTACAAAGTATCTTAAATAATTAGGAAAAAAGAACTTAAAATGACAATAATGTGTGTCTCTTCCATGAAAGTTGTAAGACTTTATTGCCAGCTTTGCAAGTAAAGCTTCTAGCTTGATTCGAATGGCTAAGAGATTCTGAGTGGATTCTGGTTTTCAACGTGGCCTTACAGTCTACCTGCTTTATATATAGCACACAGAGTTCTTGCCTAAAAAGAGAGTAACTGGAGACATGTGAAGATTACAGAGACCCTTGTCATGGGAACTGTTGTTCTTTAATAAGCAGAAGTGACTGTGATGTCATGTGTTTCAAAGAATTTATTTTATGAAAAGTTCCAGTAGCTCACAACGGTAAAAATTACAGGTAATAAATAAAGGGGATTTCTGGGGGAAATTCTTCTCTCAGAAATGGGCAAGGCATAAATATCACATACAGAAGCTTAAATGAAAAAAGTTGACCTTTTTTGTGTTTAAGTTCCCTCAATAAGCTCAGTTTGATGAAAATGAGTTTGGAATTCTTTCACTCAAGCAGATCATATCCTTATTGCAGGTGCATTAGGATTATCATGTGATCCTACATTAGAAACTATAAGGCGGCTAAATATTTGCTGGTTGAGGAAGATCCTTTGCTAGTACCCTCACAATCTGGCTTGAAGAGCATCCATGACATGACAGAAAATTCATATTGAGTGAAATGTCCATGAGTTTCCTTGACAGAGAGCATGGTTATTAAAATGTGGGGTTTTTTTTGAGGGGGGTGAAGGTGACGATGTGAAAACCAGCCTTAACTTAAAAGTAACTTAAAAGTCAAGCAAACAATACTATAATTTCCGCATATCAGTAGGTGGAATAAGTGTTTTCTAAAGTGATTTTATATGAATGCTACCTTCTAGTTTGATGTCTTTCTTACACCTATTTTCACAAGTTAAGGCTAGTGAAAACTTATTATATTATGTCCTTGACCACGTGAAAGAGTACTGTATCCATAAAGAAAACTGCTTTCACCAATTTCTTCGATCTCTTATTTCAGAAGGTGCCCTTTAGCCTAACTCAGTTGTGATGTCCTGCCAGAGACTATTGAATCATATCGTGATTTCATGTATCAAGAATAATACTGTCTACACTGACCATGTGGTAGTCTCTAGTTAAGACAGGCCAGTCCTGTTTGAATTGCCTCATAGTTTTATAAACCTTCTGGGAAGCAGTTCATAACATTTGCCTGACTGAATGTGGTATCAATTGATATGGAACATAACTCAGCACAGGAAAGATGTGGACCTGTTGAATTGGGTCCAAAGGAGGCCACAAAGAAGATCAAAGGGCTGTAGCACCTCTGCTGTGAGGACAAGCTGATAAAATTGGGGATGTGCAGCCTGGAGATGAGAAGTCTCTGGGGAGACCTTAGAGCCCCTTCCTATCCCTAAAGGGCCTACCGGAGAGATTGGGAGGGACTCTTCATCAAGGAGAGCAGTGATAGAATGAATGGTAATGGCTTTAAACTAGGAAAGGGTAGATTTAGATGAGATATTAGGAAGAAATTCTTCCCTGTGGGGATGGTGAGGCAGTGGAACAGGTTGTCCAGAGAAGCTGTGGCTACCCTATCCTTGGAGGTGTCCAAGGGCAGGCTGGATGGGGCTTTGAGCAATGTGGTCTTATGGGAGGTTTTCCTGCTTATGACAGTGGTGTGGAATGACATGATCTTTAAGGTCCCTTCCAAACCGAACCATTCTATGATTCCATTCTAGAATATCTGAGCATTTTGAAAAGAAAGGATAAGTTGTGGTATATCCTTGATAAAAAAAACCAAAACACAACAAAACAAAACAAAACAAAAAAAAACACCCTTCCCCATTGTATTGTCTAATAATAAAAACAAACAGAAAAGCATGCACATACCTCTCTAGGAATTACAGATATCACATGTCTCATTTTGCTAGCACAATAGCTAGTAGAAGCCTTCCTGCAGGATAGTAACCTGAAAAAGGTAAAGCTTCCTCAGTGTGCTTTGGGAGTTTCTCTGTTCAGTCTTTACGACAGCACCTGGATTATATTAGAGGTTTCTGCTCTGAGTTTTCTGAGGTTTCTGCATCACAGGTGGTAACAAGGTGCAGTGTGGACTTTGAAAGAAAAATGGAGAGGAAAAAGCCTTTAGTATACTGAAGTCAAAAGATATTTCCATAAGTGGAAACTATTTGGTTCTTGAGAAAAGAATGTGTAGCGGCAAATGTGCTGTTGAGTTGCCAGAAATTCAGTTTACTTGGCAATAGCTTCATATTTATTGCAAATTAGTGTAGATGCTAATGCTCCGTAGCTTTAGATGAACTAGAGATAAAAGATGCAAATGACAGAAGTATGTTGTGCCATTCCTTCATTTAGTTTTATATATTTAGAATCCACTATCGCTCATGTTTAAAAAACCTAAAAATTTTAAAAAATAAAAGCAGGAGGGACAACAGAAAGACATGAAAACATTGACTGTCTGTGAAAGAAAGAGTTTTATAGTTGTAGTTGTCCTGGTTTGAGGTAAAACAAACCAATTTTCTCTTCAGTAGTTTTACTTTTTTAGCTGGGCCTCTTCTAACTAACTAANATCCTTTTTTTTATATTCTTTTTAATTTTTCTTTTTATTGATTATTATATTATTGTTATTGATACTTCATTAAAGTAGTTTAGGTTTTATCTAAACTCCTGAATCTCTTAATCCTTTCCTCTCCTCTCTTTTTCTTAGTCGGGGGTGGGGGGAGGAGGGGTCATCATCTGTCCGATTGGTCAAAACCATGATGATAGTTCTTTTGGATTTGGGAGGCCGTTCGGAAATGGCACTCATTAGCTACAAGGCTCATTTTGAAAAAAAACTCGAACACAAAAAACTTCATTCAGGCCTGGGACAGATGGGTATCACTTGAGTGAATTGTTCCAGTTAGAAAGCTTGGACAGAAAAAGAATGGTGAGGTGGCAGTGATTCTGAGAAGGTGTAATTAGAATTAGAATGTGTAAAAGGGAAGGGGAAAATAACCTACACTTGTACATACATACGAAGTGAGGAAAATGCATGCTTATCCCACAGTGTATTCTCGTTGGCCATATATTATATATATCCAGAGTGTTTAATTTTCCTTAAAAACCTCTAAACTCTTAAATTTAAATGAAAACAGTTACATAGCAGTATAACAATTAGTTTATTTGATTTATAAATGGATCTGATTGATGGTTTGAGACAGTGGAAGAGTAAAGCAGAAATAGGTGAGGATGAAGGAAAGCTCATAACCTACACATCATACTTAGGAGTAAAGGGCATATACAGTATCACATTCAAAAGAAATACCATAGATGAAAGAATGAGCAGTTTCTCCACAATACTTTAATTCCAGGGAGGTGTGTCAGAATTTGAATGTGTGTTTGAACATGTTTCTCTGAAGAAGGAAAGTTCCTCTGCTTTTCTCCTTTTGAATGTATGTGACAACCACAATTCCATTTTCTAAATAAATTTAAGTAACAAAGAGCTGAAAAAACTTACTTTGCCCTCTTCTCCAAGAAAGGCAGGGAGGAAACAGAAGCATGTTTTGAACAGTAGGTTTAAGTAGAAACTTCATGGTTTTGCTGCTTTACATTTTGCAACTGAATCCCAACCACTGTTGAGTGTTTATCCCTGACTGCCTAAAGAAAAGGCTGGGTAGCCCAGTTAGAGGAAATAACACACTCCTGTGATCATTAGAGACTTGGAGGCACTTGAAGAGCAGTTTGACCATCATTAGGTCTTCCAGCCATTCTGGTTATCAAGTTGGAAATGGATCATTGCTTCATTTTGCATCACTTCACAATTTATAGTGACAAATGTTTTTTGATAGTCAAAGATGTCAGGCTGTAATAATAAAGTGGAAATATAATAAACTGGGGCAATGAGTTAGGCTAAGACTCTTAAGGTAAAAGGAAAAAAGAAACACTGTTAAGATGTCCCTTCATTCTCTTAGTGAAATACAGCTGCCTGCACACCCTTTCCATTTTACTTTGATTGCCAGTTGATTTCCAAAATTTGTATCTATATAATCTCTGATTTTGTGAACAGAATTAGAAGTGAATTAAACCACCGAAATTGGGCATGCCTGAATGTCAGCCTCTGGGCAGCGTGATGGAATTCTGTGCCTGGGCTGTTTCCAGAAGTGGGATAAGAGCAGTTAAGAGCACTCTGTGACACACTTCAGTCCTACTTTGTCAACTATGGAACAACTATGGAACCAATTTCCCTGGTGTTTTTTAGCTGGTTGCCTTCCTCAAAAGAGGAAAAGCTTAGCTGACTTAGCAAGGTCCTGACAGTCAGATACTAAAAACACAACTTCCCGCAGGTGAGTTCAAAAAAGATGTACATCCAGTATTCCCTGAGCCACCTACCCCAACTGTAAAAACTAATTGTCAAACCTATTAAAAATTATCAATACTTTTACATAAATACCTACTCTTTTACCCCTGGATGTTCTACTGAATTCCTTGACTGGTTATGATTTAAAATATTTTTACTTAGCATCTTCCTCTGTTTCCAGCACAATGATTAGATTTCTCTGACTATACTAAATTATTGACTGCCATTTAATTTCTGGAGCTAAATTTTGAAAAAGAACAAAATGAAGCATCTTAACTGGTGCTGTGTTGATCATTTCAAGATCAAATCCTTGGTTGATGACTCTTGTATTTCTATTTCCTATAGGTAAATAAAAAAATATTAGTGCTAGAATTACTCTTACATTGTTACTGTTTTTATTCCTAGATCCTTAAATCAAAAGAATACTTGATTCTATAGAAATAGAACTGAATGCCACATAAATTTTCTCCCAGGATTTGGCTGTCTCTAAATTTCCTTATCAGTAACTCTTTTCAAATTGTATCTATTACTGGTTAAGCACTGCTTCTACATCTCTTATTCAGAAGTGGATTGATAAACCAGAAGGTATCAATAAATGTATAATATTTCATACTGCTTAGCCTTCTCCCATTAGGATCATCACCCACCAGGGTCATGGGTTCCAGGAGAATGATGATATGTTATCACTCTCTAACCATTCCAGTTATTTTTCCCATCCCATTACGCATAAAGTCAGAATCAATAAGTTATACAGTGTTATACTCACAAGCAGTGACCTTTTTCAGAAAATTTCAAATAGTTTATTTCTTACCTTCAAAAAAGTTACTTTTGCTAACTCATGGAGCAACAGTAGAACACAATACCAAAGAGTAGAGCAAATAAAATAATTTATTTTTCTTGTTTTTAAACCTCTTTTAATAGTGTCCCAGAATCAGATAATAAAAGGAACAAGTGGGCATTCTGAAAAATATATAGTAGTGACCTCATTAGTATTTGATAAGCAGATTTGATAAGCAGTTTTGTCTTACCAAACCGTTACTTGATTCGATGTTGTTATTTTTTATCTTTCTAAAAAGTCAAAATATGTTGACCACTCACTGCTCCTGTTAAATCAGTGGGAGCTGCAGATATTTAACATCTAGAAAAGTCCCTGTGGCTCTCTAGATTTAAATCTTGGTATGGAAAATAAATTTTGCTTACATTGTGCATTTAATAATAAAAATGTGGTAATTACTACAGCCAGATTATCTTAAATCTTCAGACATAAATGGCCTATGAACTTCAAATCACAAAATTGTTTGTTTAGCCTAGCTGATGATTTTTCCTTTGAAATTATGCATGAATGAACAGATGGCAAACAATCCAAAACCCTGACTGTTAGGGGAGTACTGTCATTTCAGATCAAGATTGCAGTTCATTAGCACAGAGAAATAATTTTTTCTCTTTGTAATGGGTCATCGTAGTATCAAACTCAATCAGAAAGATGCATTTAATAGGAAAAGTTGCAAAAGGAATTCCTGTTTATACTAACTGTTGATATTGAAGTGTGTGGCATAACGAATACAGTGGGGGACTTTGGTTCTGTTCTTGTATGTGCCACTAAATTACTTTGGACAAGTGACTCCATCATTCATTCTTGATTCCTCCATCTGTGAAATGTGAACTTCTTCTCCAGGGTAGCATAAAATCTAATGAATGCTTTTAAAGCACTATTAGTTTCTGAGGCACAAAACGCTTGCACATTGCTGTGTGTTGTGTGCTATGTACTAATCTGGGAAAAACGGACAGAGTGGGAGCCCTGTTGCTTAAACTTATTTTGCATTCTTAAAAAGCAGTGGACCAAGATAGCACAATGATATCTGACAACATATCATCTTTCAAGACATGATTTGCTTTTATGTGCAGGGAAAAGAAGCAGGATAAAAAGAGCAGAAACTCTGAATGGATACAGGCAAGAGGAACACTTTTTTCAAACCGACTTCCAGGTTCAGATTCTTCTTGTTTGAGAAGTCTCAGTTTTGTGAAAGACAAAATTACTAAATAAATAGTAGGCAGCAGAAAATAGGACCTTTGTTAAGTAGACTGTTTCTCAGGAAATCTCAATTCCCATGGATGTTGGAATAATCACAGGTGAGTTATGAATCATGTAGAATAGCTCTGTTATGAGATGGAGGAAATGATTCTGTCTGGATTCAAGAGGAGGAGGGATATTTTTTCAGATGAAATTTAGAAGCAGTTTTGTAGTGTAGAAGAGGTTTGGAAGCTGCATGTGAAAGAAAGGTAAAGCACGTAAAGCAAGAATTATTGTTACTTCATGCTGATGTGTGTTTTTTTTCTGTGCTGCAATGTGTGGAAGCTTCATGAAGACTCTAGTAGCTTTGCAGTGGTATGCTTTTTATGAACCTTATTTACATTAAAACCTTGAACAGAGGTTAAATTAAGGGGATGTTTTGGTGAAGAATTTCTGTCTTTATGTGCTTTAGCTTTGATTATTCATATTCTCAGGAAGGGAACTATGAATTAATTTTTCATTGGTGCCAAGAAGCATAGGATAAAGATCCTTAGTCTTTTATATGTTTCAGCTGAACTTATTTGCAGCCACTGCAGTATTCCTTTCCAAGGCTGTTGTTCTTTAGCAAGTTAAATATTACTTTGGGAAAAGTTTTAGCGATTTTACAAGTAAGAGCTTTCAGTGAAACAGACACTGAATTAAAAGACAGATGTTCTGTAGGACATATTCTTGGTTGATCTAACTGGTTACAGAGTCTCTGAAATTAGAAGAAATCTGATGGGTTTACAAATTAGCAGAAAAGTACTTGGTTTAAGAGCCTCCTGGGCTAGCAAGTAGAAATTGTCAGGAGGATTTAGAAATCCTTGTATTTAAACAATCCAGGAAAAAAATCCCTATTTTATGGCTGGCTATTCTGTGTTTTGGTGTGCTTTCAGAATTTACAGTTTCTGATCACCATATGTTGCAAGTCTCATTGTTAGCAAGAAATTTGTGTTTGGTGAGTGACTGATGTCTTTTGGAATGAATACTACCTTGTGTCTTGGTGGAACTGAAGGAGTTACCTTTTCAAGGCCTGCTTCTCCAAAGCTTTCCACTAGACCTTTTTATTTATAGATTTATTTTACATGGATTTTGACAACTTATGGTTGGTCCTCGACTTGACAATGTATTCTTATAAATGATAACTTGTATTTGTTGATGCTTTTGTAATTCTCTCATGTTATCCCAGTGTCTCATGTGGAGTGAAATTGTTTGGTGACTTTAAAAAAGTTTTTTTTTACTCTCTCTGTATAATTGTGATTTGAGAGCTAGGAGGGCTACTAACACTACAGAGATTTTAATCTTTTCTTTCCCTACTATACTGGAAAATTGTTAAAATTGGCTTAAAAGTTGCATTGATATGAAACAATTAATTGAAGTTCATTTCCTAAGAGATTGATTTGAGCCGAACAGCCCCTGGATGGCCACAAATTCACTAAACAAAGAGAAAATACACTGAGTTCAGCTATCAAGCCATTGTCAATTGTCAACAAACTAATTTGAGTCATCATTTTTCTCTCTGTAATAATTGCTGTCATTGATCCTTTCTTCTGCCTTTATTTACTCTTTCACTTTTTGAAAACCGTTCTCATCCAGAGGAATAGTTGGGTTTTTCCATGTCAAGAACGTGCCTTGGAGCAAGCCATCAAGGCTGCTGTACCACAGCATATAGTGCTGCCCTTGCTCTGTAGCGTGCTCCTATAGGAATCTATGGGAGTTGCTCACTCCTGGCTTGATGCAGGGGGTTAACATGCCCCCTGCAGAGCATGAGGAATTAGTTTATTCATTCTGCAACCAAGCTTCTGCAAAGCTTTTCCCATAGTGTGTTTCTCCTTCTTTGAGGTGCAAAAGAATCATATGAATGCCACACTTCTCCTACAGAAAAAGTAACTTTTTCCCTAAGGAAAGATGGGTACATTAGCTTCTATTTACATTAGAGCTTTTTTTATTATTCTGATAAGAAAACTGTTTTTACTATTATTACTTATTCCATGCTTGTAATTTAAAAAATCCCACCACAAAATGCTAATAAGCTCTATGGTTTCACATGACTTGGATCATCTTTCCGCACTAAGAAGGAATACCGACGAACCCATAGTATGTATGTGTGCATGCATGTTGCTCTCTCCATAAAGGAGTACCCATTTCAATGCTTCCCTACTCCCTTCCTCTGCTGGTCATTTACCAAAATTACAACTGTCGGTCCAACTCTAACCAGGGTGGCAGGACTGGCCCAGGGTAGCATCTGTCTGTTTAAAAGATATCCTAAACAACCTGGAATGGATCTATTGCCAGGAGGAGGTATGCTAGTTGAAATACCCATTTTTATTCTACCAAAATCATCCATACTTCTAAATTGTATTTCCACATAAGAGTCTTTTCCTATCTTTAATAATTTTCTGTATCTGTCTCTTCTATTGATTTTTGTATTAATTTTCCTTTGAAATTTTAAGTAACAGATCATTATGATAATGTAAGTAAATTTTTAGTAACATTTTATCAAAACCTTTTTTTTTTTTGGCTGATTATTCTTGCATCCTTTGTCATACATGCATCAAACAAGATACTTACTTTCTTCTAGATCTTTCAAAGATTCTATGTCAAATGTTGCTGGCAAATTAGGCAAATGTAAAGTAATAACAAACTCTGACAGACTGCAGTATAATTGATGTTAACAGAGAAAAAAAAAATCTGTTTGTGAATCTGGAGAAATGTAGATATCTTTGCGTGTTCCAGCTGATGCAGCCTTTATTAGGGTTACTTACTTATTAGTCATTACAGCAATTACTATGCAATTAAGTGTGAAATATCATTAGGTTTTAATCCCATGTTTTCTTTTCCTCCTTGTGAGGACAACTAAAGGGTGGTTCAAGAATCATAGAATCATAGAATGTTCCAGGCCNCTCCAACCCCCTGATCATTTTTGTGGCCCTCCTCTGGACCCACTCCATCAGGTCCATGTCCTTCCTATATCGTGGGCTCTAGATCTGCACACAGTACTCCAGGGGAGGTCTTGCCAGAGCAAAGTGTCAGAATCACCTCTCTGGATACGCTAGCAACACATCATTTGATGCAGCCCAGGATGTGATTGGTCTTCTGGGCTGCAAGTGCACACCACTTGCTCATGTCCAGCTTCTCATCCATCAACACCCCCAAGTCCCTTTCCTCAGTGCTGCTCTCTAATACTTCATCCCCTAGTCTGTATTGATAGTGAGGATTGTTCCAGCCCAGGTGCAGAACCCTGCACTTGCTCTTGTTTAATTTCATGAGGTTCACCTGGGCCCACTTCTCCAGCCTGTTCAGGTCCCTCTGGATGGCATCCCATCCCTCTGGTGTATTGACAACATCACATAGCTTGGAGTCATTTGCAAATTTGCTGATTGTGGACTCAATACCTCTGTCTATATTGTTGATAAAAATGTTAAACAGCACTGGTCCCAGCACGGGCCCCTGAGGGACACCACTTGTCAATGCTCTCCATCTGGACCTCAAGCCATTGAGTACCACCCTCTGGATTCAACTATCCAGCCAGTTCCTTATGCACTGAACAGTCCACCCATCAAATCTGTATCCTCCAATTTGGCGAGCAGGATATTGTGGGGGACTGTGTCAAAACCCTTACAGAGGTCCAGATAAATCACATCCATAGGTCACTCCTTGTCTACCGACATAGTCACCCTATCATCCTATCATAGAAGGCCACTAGGTATCATAGAAGGCCACTTTTAGGTGGTTTAGGTGGTACTAGGCTACATTATGCTATGAAAAGTGTATTTTCTCTGATGTATTGAGCCACTAAAGCAGGTTATGACTGTACTGTGGAATACTGTTCTGGTTTTGTCAGGAACAGACACAGAGCAAATGTTGAAGATGCTGGAGGGGGGTTGTGGGGTGGGGATAAATCCTATGGCATCATAATTAGAAAAATTTCTTCTTGTTGTCAATGGGTCTTCTTCAGTATACTTGCTGTGTTTGCATTACCAATAACTGCTATGCCAGAAGTGTAGTTTTGGGCAAGAGGTGCATTTTATCACTAAGATTTGACGAGTAACCTGCAGCAGTCCTTTAGATACTGTCATCCATAAATCATGAATTTGGCATCAACTTCAGGTTTAAAGCTGAATTTTTAAGACACAATCATTAAAAGCATCAAATAATTTTTATTACAGCTTTCTCTGCAGGAAAGGTTCCTTGCTGTGGGATCCCTGTGTGTAGCTGTACAGACTTTGTATTAGTTCAATTTAGAAATACACAGACGTGTTCTTAACATCTTCTCAATTAACACAGAAAAACAATTCTGGCACATAGCCACAAGATTTTCCTAACCCTTGAGGTCATTGAAATTATATCAGTGAAGAATACAGCATTACTATTTTTTTAAACATAGCTTGAATTGTAACTTTTCAGTGAAATCAATCACCTCTACCTGTATCAATCCGATGACCCCAAAGTGACAGCATTCACCTTGTTATGGACATCCCCTCCTTCCCCCCGTAATTAAGATTTCAGAAAAATAACTGTGTTTTTTTGTACACTGTCTTCCTGTTATTTCTTCTGGTTCAGTGTATCTCAGGCTAATGTGAATGCACAGCTGGTTCTTCCACCCCATGAATCCATGTTTATGGCTTCTGAATGTTATGGTTAATTGTCAGAATATAGGCAACCTACGCATACATGCATATATGCAGTACACGTACCATCATGATTACCTCTTGACAGATGTGTGTACATTCTCACTTTAGAAAGACATTTGAGTTCATTTCATGAAGATAGGGTTCATTCAGATCATTAAATCCTACGCAGTTCTAGTTAATAAAACAGAAAATCTGCCTGTACAACGCTGAATTCACTGTGTGACTCAGACAACTCTTCACCTTCCCCCAGCTTGTTGAGTCATTCAGCAGATAAGTTTTTAATACTAGATTTATTTGGATATCCTTGATTATATTCAATACAGGTTGTATATGGGAGGTAGATGGTACGTTCTGGCAATGTCAAGATACGTAAATATTCCTGGGACATAGGTAATGTTGCATAGTAATTAAGTAATTTGTGCAAATAATAAAGCAAAATCTGACTGGTGATCAGTTTTGGGGAGTTCAGAATACCTGGTTATGTAAGAAAGCACTGTTCACAGGAGAAAGACTGAATCTTTACTATATTCTGTTTTGCCGTATGATTGTTTCTGTCAGTATCTGGTGTCTGATTTAAAGGAAACTCCTCTGTATGGCTGCTTCCAGCTTTTCCTCCTCCTTGCCTGGCTCTTATCACATAAAAGTCCTGAATCCTGAGACATTAGAAAAAAAATTTGAATTCTTAATTTGAAGTTTGTTTCTTATAGACCTTTTAATAGGTCTGTGACTGTGATTTCAAAGGTTTCCTTTTTAGCTCTTTCATACAATCATAGAATGGTTTAGGCTGGAAGGGGTGTTAAACATTGAGTCCAAAGCCCCTTGCCATGGGTAGGGACACTTCCCTCTAGACCAGGTTGCTCAAAGGCCCATCTTGCCTGGCCTTGAACACTTCCAGGGATGGAGCAGCCACAGTTTCTCTGGGCAACCTGGGCCAGTGTCTCACCAACCTCACAGGGAAGAATTTCTTCTTAGTATCTCATCTAAATCTCCCCTCTTTCAGTTTAAAACCAGTATCCCTTGCCCTATGACTTCACTCCCTGAGTCCCTCCCCATCTGTTCTGGTGCCCCTTAAGGGACTGGAAGTGGCTCTAAAGTCTCCCTGGAGCCTTTTCTTCTCCAGACTGAACACCCCCAACTCTCTCAGCCTATTCTCGCAGTAGAGGGGCTCCAGCCCTTTGAGCATCTTTGTGGCCTCCTCTAGACCTGTTCCAACAGTTCCATGTCATTCTTGTGTTGAGGACTCCAGAGCTGGACACAGTGCTGCAGGTGGAGTCTCACCAGAGTGGAGCAGAGGGGCAGAATCCCCCTCTTCACCCTGCTGACCACGCTGCTGGGGATGCAGCCCGGGATGTGGGGGGCTTTCTGGGCTGCCAGCAGGCATTGCTGGCTCATGTTGAGCTTCTCATCCTGCAACATTCACAAGTACTCCTCAGGTTGCTCTCAATTCATTCTCCACCCAAACTGTAATTGTGCCTGGGATTGCTGTGACACAGGTGCAGGACCTTATTGAATTAATTTCAGTCATTAATTACGTGATGAGTCTTGCATGTTGTTCTGTCTCTAGTTGTAAGCAACACTCTGAAGAAAAAGGTAAGTATTCTTTTGAATCTTATGTATTGAAATAGTCGAAAGCATAGTACAGGTTTTCTGATTGCTGTTTACCTCCCAACAGATATTTCGGCACAGTTTGAACCAATTTCACTTGCTACAGTGGCCCACAGTAATGCTTGCAGAAGTACTATTTTGAGCTACAAAATATGAACTGAACTTTGTTTTGCTCCAATTTTTCCTAAATTTTCTCTTAATGAGAAAGGAAGTAAAAAAAAAAGGAGAGCTTTTCTGGTGTTTTTGGTCCTTTTTCCATTGCTGCAGTTTTGTTTCATCTGGTCTCTCTTTTCCTGCTGTGTAAGAAAGAAGCCTAAGAATGAAAAGGAAAATTAAATATACAAAATTTGTTGCATCTTTTTCCAATGAAAACCAGTCAGTGTAGCTTGGGGATAAAAGTTTACTTTTTAAGCTAAAAAGATGTTGGATTCTTTTCAGAATTGAATAGTGTTCCCACAAACACTTTATCCTTTGACAATGTGTTTGGGAAGGTAATCGAGTAAGTAATCTTCTACTCTTGCAGGAGATACAAGTAAAAATGGACATGTTGGGTTTAATATGCTTCCCTGAGTGATCTTCTGGTAAATACCATATGTGAGCAAATCGCTGTCTATGTATGATGCTCTTTGAACAGCTTTTAATTGTTCTGCCTTTTCCCTGTTATAGAAGCATAATGTTGTCAACTTGGGAAATATTTTTCCACTTTTAAACTTAACGTGCTCCAGAATCACTAGATAGCATCACAGCAGGCTGGGATAGAGCTGTTTCTTAAATATAGTTGTCTTGCCAAGTGAGACATGGTAAAGGGCTAAACCTGTTCTTGGGATATTATTGTGAAAATGGAAGGTGATATATAAGTATCTAGTTTCCTTTCTAAGTGAATTGGAATCGTTAAAAATTACATGAACGAGCTGAAATCCCAAATCAGTAGAGATATATTAAAAGATGACTAATTAAAATTGATTGACACCAACAAAAGATTTCCATTTTTTCTTTACTAGATTCTTTTCTTATCCCTTGGGTGATCTGGAGCTGACTGTGTTCATCTCATATCATTTGCTTCTAATTGTTTTCCCTGTGGAGTTATTCTTGCCAGGTAGCCACAGAAAATGCATCCCTGATAAAGTATCCCAAGTTTTTCTACAATGATCAGTAAATCTACAATTTTTCTTTCATTTTCCACCAAACGTACACTAAAAAAAGCACATTTTCAGGCAATTACACATTACACAATTTGTTCCTAGGTTTGTGGTGGAAAATCCCTTGCTAATAATATAGATATCTGGAGGAGGCCGCAGCTCTCTGCACTAATGCTTTAAGGCAGTGGCCCAAGGCTTTGCCATCTGTTGTGCAGGTGCATGATATACCCTAAGGCTATAGGGAGGAAAAAAATAAAAGCTCAGAGTCAGAGCAGCACTGGTAAATTAATTTGTTGGACTGTTGGGAGATTGTTGATACCTACGTTTCAATTCTGGCTTTTGCTTTGATGCTTCGCCAACTGAGTTTACTTATTTTTGCATTTCTTCCCCCATATGTGTAAAAGGTGGTATTTGTTTTACTCATATGCAAGAAATACTGTTCTGAACATCAGAATGATTCTTAATATGTGTTTGAATGTATATACATGTGTGTGCCTGCACGTGGCTGTCTGGGTATATGTATGGTGATATTTTCATCACAGAATGATAGAATGGTTTGCGTTGGTGGAGACATCTCCCACTAGACCAGGTTGGTCGAGCCCTGTTCAGCCTAGACTTGAACACCTAGGGATGGGGCAGCCACAGTTTCTCTGGGCAACCTGGGCCAGGCTCTCACCACCCTCACAGGAAATAATTTCTTCTTGAGATCTAACCTAAATCTCTCTCAGTTTAAAACCTTTGGCTCCACTCCCTGATCAAGAGTCTCTTCCCATCTCTCCTGGTGCCCCTTAGTGACTGGAAGTGGCTCTAAGGTCTCTCTGCAGCCTTCTCTTCTCCAGGCTGAACAACCCAAATTCTAATCCTGTCCTCATAATGGAGGGACTTCAGCCCTGGGAGCATCTTTGTGGCCTCTTCTGGACCCATTCCAACAAGTCCGTGGCCTTCCTGTGCTGAGAGCTCCAGAGCAAGAAAATAGTATCTGTGTAAGAAAATGCTACTGGAATGAGATTTGCATCCTGGTAAGAAAATTGGCACATGAATTTGTGTTTTGCTGCTCAGGATGACAACTAGAGCAGTATTAGCTTTTCTTTTCCTGTAACTAATAGCAATTGCATCAATATTGAATTGCATTAGAAAAAGTCAAGCTAATTTTGAAATTAAAATTGGAAACATAAAAGAGAAAACAATTCAGCATTTCTTTTAAAAGTCCCTGAAAGGAACATCTAGTGATGTACGCTGACATTATGGTGAGATGCATGTAGTCAGTAATGCCTCTCACACATTTTCTTCAAGCTTATTTGATATATTTCTGGGCCAGTCAATGTTGGTTTAAAAGTTAAAGCCATTTTTTGTTTTCATGAGATTTAAAATCTGTGTTTACGAAAATCATGCAAACTCAAAAGGGGTATGTGTCTATGGGGACTACGTAAGTCAAAGTCTGCTGTGCTTTGCATTATATCAAAGCGACCCATTTAAATGCTAACTCTGGAACTTTCTTTAATTGTGGAAAAATAATGCCAATTTTAGATGAAACTTCTGTAACTGAAATCAGATTTTTGAGCTTTGCTGTCATCAGGCATTTTTATGTCAATAATCCTCCAACACAATAAAAGTTTCACGTTGTTATCAGAGCAGTTTATTAATTTTTGGCACTATTTTTTTTTCACCTGGAGAAATAGAAATGAAGTGCTGAAGGTGCTCTTTTTTCTGAGTGCTTCTGCAATCTGTGCAGGAAAACTTTGTCATGCTTTCGACTCTTCTGCTGAAACGGTTAGAGTTCTTTCTCTGTGTGGCTAGGAGGACAGTAGGGAATAAGAAAAGAAAGATTCCTATATGTCTTTAAATTCCTTATTCTTCCTTTCTTGATTTTTTTATTCTTGGTTGTTTCTTTGAATTCAGAAGACTTTTGCCTCCTAACATGTTTATTCTTTTATTTTAGCTGCAAGTGATTTCAAGTCAAATCCTGAAGTATTTGCTACTCTCTCTTCCTTTTGCACACTGTCCCTTTCTACAGTAAACTTAATTTCCCTAAGTATTTTTTCTCTTTCAGGTATTTTTTCTTCTTAAGGAAATCTTATGCTTGCTTTAAGTTGTATTGAAAATTGGAATATAACACTCTTGCTTACACTAATAATATTCACCACGTGGGAATTCCTGGTGAATTACGAGGAAAGGCTTGCTCTTTAGCTTTAGTAGTTTAGTTTTTTAAGGATGTAAATTGGGGCTTGGCTACTGTAGGAACTCTTCTAGGTTCTATGTGGTCAATATTTGCCACATGACCTGAAAGGAGGTTCTAGAGAGGCAGGGGTCGGACTCTTCTCACAAGTAACAGATGACAGGACAAGAGGAAATGGCCTCAAGTTGCACCAGGGGAGGTTCAGATTGAATAGTAGGAAAAATTTTTAAACTGAAAGGGTTATCAAGCATTTAAATGGGCTGCTCGGGGAAGTGGTTGATGTGCCATCCTTGGAGGTATTTAAAAGATGGGTTAGCATAGTGCTGAGTGACCTGGTTTAGTGATGTTTTTTTATTAGAGTTAGGTTGATGGTTGAACTAGATGATCTTAAAGGTCCCTTCCAACCTAGACAATTTTGATTATTTGACTGTATAAGTATTAGGATAGAAAACTATTTTGAGAGCTTTAGAAGTCTCTTTTAAGAAGTCTTGTGTTTCAGTTTCAAATAAAGTTTAACTACAAAGGAAAGCTTGGCTTCTCCCTTGAGTATTTCCTTGTAATAATCTTTCTAATGTTGCGGTCCTCTTAGAAGTAAGAAATGTTCTTGGTTTTTGGAGCATGTGGGTATTTACTGAAATGTGCATGCTCCCACTGGGCTGTTCAAAATATCTGTTCAGGGATGAAAATTGATATATTCATGAGGTCTGGCATCTGTTACAATTGGCTATTTAGAGTTTGTGTTCCCTTGATAGCCCTCAAGTGATAATGGAGAAGACTGCTTTTCCCATTTTGGGCATGTGCATCTGTAGATGGATAGTACATTACAACTATATTGTTGCCAGTAGTCATTGCTTTGCTGTCTTCAGAATTACTGCATCCATTAAAATCGTAATGAATGGTAGATTAGTAGTTCCGCTTTATATTTTTGCCTCATTGTTTCTTGTACTCAGTAGCACTGGCAGTAACTGGTATCTATTCCATACTGAATAGAACATGTTATTCCATTGAAAAGGCATACAGTGGTTGTGCCATATATATGACTCTAAAACTTGGGACATAAGAAAATATACTATTTTCAGAGCCCATTGCAGAGGTTCGTCATCCTCGTAGTTAAGTCTTATATCAGTTCACCACTGGAAGCAATTCAGTTGGTAGCTGTTCATCCTGTGTCTTTCATCTTGTCCTTGGTTTTGTCCAAGTTGCCATGCTTTCTTGCCTTTCTCAACCTTGGCTCAACAATCACAGAATCACAGAATCATAGAATCATTCAGGTTGGAAGAGACCCTTGGGATCATCAGCCCTACTCTACAATGTTGTCCCACACACCATATCCCCCAACCCCACACCTAAATGACTCTTAAACACATTCAGGGATGGTGACTCCACCACCTCCATGGGCAGCTGATTACAGTGCCTGACCACTCTTTTTTGCGAATTTATTTTCCTAATGTCCAACCTAAACCTACCCTGTTGCAGCTTGAAGCCATTCCCTCTTTTTCTATTGCTAATTGCCCATGAGAACAGTCCAGCACCAACATCTCTGCAATGTCCTTTCAAGCAGTTGTAGAGAGTGATGAGGTCTCCCCTCAGCCTCCTCTTCCTCAAACTAAACAGTCCCAGCTCCATCAATCGCTTCTCATAAGATTTATGCTCCAGGCCCTTCACTAGCTTCTTCATCTACATCTCCCCTCTTTCAGTTTAAAACCATTACCCCTTATCCTATGGCTCCACTCATTATTGTGTCCAGTTCTGGGCACCTCAGCACAAGAGGGATATCGAGGTGCTGGAGCAAGTGCTATATGTCACAACAGACATACACGTTTTTAAGAGAGACTGACTATGATAGTGAGATAGACCTTCCATTTTTATATACAAATTAACTTTCCTTTTCTCCCCTTTCCTGGTCTTACGCTCAAAGGTCATGCTGTTCCTTTAACAACAAAGAAATAGTTAAAGAAATAGTTGTAATTAAAAGCATGAAAATATTTCTTTTTCTTGGTTACATGCCTTATTCTTCTCTGCACTTGTGTAAACTTACACCTTTATTAAATCTTATGAATGAAGTCCATGTTGTTATGCCAAGTGCCAGAAATGCTTCAAAAGCGTTTAACACTTTATCAGTTTCTTGACATTGAAATGTGTGTTCAAAGGAGTCCGCTAAGCTATATTCCCAATTCAATTTACGTATTAAAAAGAATGTGTTCTCACAACACAATAGGATGTGCCAACATGTGCTTACAGGCATGACCTCCTACATACCAATTCAGCCCTGTCTGAAAAACTGCAGAATCTTGTGCTTTTCCTAGTAGGTTATGCTTATACTAGAGGATTTGGACATTTTATTTAAGGGTACTCTACATAGTAAGGGAAAAATCATTGTGGATCATTAAATGGGTAAGTGAACATGTAATTATGGTTTTCTTCAGGAGATAATGCTTCTCATGATTCATTTGAAGTATTTTGTATTTTTGTTTTCCTTTGAGTGGTTAAGATGAACAGTCTGATATTTATAATAAATCATGGCATTGCTGAAGGTTGTACAAAAAGTTTTTAAATCTTGATAGAAATATCAGTGCAAGATTATAAGTTGTGTGTACATATTAGGTGGAGAAATTAAATTCAGTCTTGGCCCACTTCTCTGCAACAAGCTCTCTTCAGTTTTTTTTGTTTTGTTTTTTTTTCTTTTTTGGTGGCCAACTTACTAATTTAGTATAGTAATATACTAATCTAGTTGTGTTGTCTGCTTAATGCCATGATCTGCATGTTAATAGTTTTATCTTGGTAAAGATGAAATATGAACATGTCCCTGTATCCCAGCAAAGACGATCTGCATATTCCTTCAGTTAAGAAAACAAACAAAAAAAGTGCCACCACCCCGCACAAATTTTATGTTTGTACAATTTCTAATTTAAAAAGTAATTAACTATGTTTTATTTTCTTTTCAGGGAAGAATTACATTGTATTTTTTAAAAATTTCCACCTTTACCTCCCAAAGAATACTTTTTCTGATCCAGGTGTATAAATGTGATCTTAGTTCCCAGAGACTTTAGGATTTGCATTCTAAGGTAATATTCTGCGTTGAGTTTTTTAATAAAATGTCCAATTATAATCACTTAAGAAGGTAAACCATTCTGAGGCCTACTGGGAAGTAAACCGCCAATGATTTCATTGCTCCCTGATGACTATTTAAGAGCATAAAGCAAATGAACAATTTGATTTATGTTTAGAAATAGGAAAATTTATGGATGTGGTGGGGGATTAAATCATTTCATATGAAGGCAAACAGCATCCATTTTTAATGTTGCTTACTGCATAAAATATGACTTTTAAGCCACATTTTAATTTCAGATTTAAATAATAACATTTCTCAGAATCATAGAATGGTTGAAGTTGGAAGGGACCTCTGGAGATCACAGAATCACAGAATATCAGGGATTGGAAGGGACCTTGAAAGATTATCTAGTCCAATCCCCCTGCTGGAGCAGGAACACC
The DNA here is from genome assembly GCA_013400555.1 of Jacana jacana. Lineage (NCBI taxonomy): Eukaryota > Metazoa > Chordata > Aves > Charadriiformes > Jacanidae > Jacana > Jacana jacana. The sequence continues at coordinate 33,056 of VZTM01021578.1, forward strand.
TAGATCAGATCACTCAGGAACACGTCCAGGCGAGTTTTGAACGTCTCCAGAGAAGGAGACTCCACAACCTCCCTGAGCAGCCCCTTCCAGTGTTCAGTCACTCTCACTGTGAAGAAATTTTTTGTCATATTTAACTGAAATCCTCTGTGTTCCAGCTTGCATCCATTACCCCTTGTCCTATCATTGGATGTTACTGAGAAGAGCCTGGCTCCATCCTCCTGACACTCACCCTTCACATATTTATAAACGTTAATAAGGTCACCCCTCAGTCTCCTCTTCTCCAAGCTAAAGAGACCCAACTCCCTCAGCCTTTCCTCGTATGGGAGATGCTCCACTCCCTTAATCATCTTGGTAGCCCTGCCCTGGACTCTCTCAAGCAGTTCCCTGTCCTTCTTGAACTGAGGGGCCCAGAACTGGACACAATATTCCAGATGGGGTCTCACCAGGGTAGAGGGGGAGAAGAACCTCTCATGACCTACTAAACACCCCCCTTCTAATACACCCCAGGATGCCATTGGCCTTCTTGGCCATGAGGGCACAGTGCTGGCTCACGGTCAATTGCTGTGCACCAGGATCCCCAGGTCCCTTTCTTCTATGCTGCTCTCCAACAGGTCATTTTCCAACCTATACTGGTACCTGGGGTTGTTCTTGCCCAGATCCAAGACTCTACACTTGTCCTTGTTATATTTCATTAAATTTCTCCCCGCCCAACTCTCCAGCCTGTTCAGGTCCTGCTGAATGGCAGCACGGCCTTCTGGCGTGTCAGCCACTCCTCCCAGTTTGGTGTCATCAGAAAACTTGCTGATAGTACACTCTATTCCCTCATCCAAGTCATTGATGAGTATATTGAACATCTTGCCCAACCTCCCCGCTCAAGCAGAGCCACCTAGAGACAGTTGCCAAGGACTGTGCTCAGACAACTTTTGAATATCTCTATAGAGGGGAGACTCCCACCGCTTCCCAGGGCAACCTCTACGAGTGTCTGGTCACCCTCAAAGTGAAAAAGGGTTTCCTGATGTTCAGAGGGAACCTCCTGTGTTTCAGTTTGTGCCCAGTGCTTCTGGTCCTGTCACTGGGCATCCTCTGTCTTCTTTACAACCCCCTTCAGTTATTATGTACCTTGATAAGAATCTCTCCTCTGAGCCTTCTCTTCTCCAGGCTAAACAGTCCCAGTTCTCTCAGCCTTCCTCATAGAAAAAATGCTCCAGTCTCATCATCATCATTTGAAACACTCCAATCTGTCCATTTCTCTTATACTGAGGACACAGTGTGGGGGGTTGAGCCTGGCTGGATGCCCAGTGCCCACTAAAGCTGCTTTATCACCCCCCTATCAGCTGGACAGGGGAGAGAAAATATAGCAAAAGGTTCATGGGTTGAGATAAGGACAGGGGAAAGATCACTCACCAATTAGCATCAAAGGCAAAACAGACTAGAATTGGGGAAAAAAAAAAAGAAAACAAACCTTATTACCAATCAAATCAGAGTAGGATAATGAGAAAATAGAAACTGAATCTTAAAACACCTTCCCCTCACTCCTCACTTCTTCCTGGGCTTTGCTTCACTTCTGTTTTTCTCTGCCTCCTCCCCACAGGGGGATGGGGAATGTTGCCATGGTCAGTTGATTGACACATTGTCTCTGCTGCTCCTCCTCAGGGGGAGGACTCTTCATATTCTTCCCCTGCTCCAACATGGGCTTCCTCCTACAGGAGACATCCCTCCATGAACTTCTCTGATGTAAGTCCCTCCCACAGGCTGCAGTTCTTCATGAGCTGCTCCAATGTGGGTCCCCTATGGAGTGCAGTCCCTCAGGAACAGACTGCTCCAGCGTGGGTCCTCTATAGGGTCACAACTCCTGCCAGCAATCCTGCTCCAGTGAGTGCTCCTCTCTCTGTGGGACAAGTTCTGCCAGGAGTGTGCTTCAGCATGGACTCCCCGTGTGGTCACAGCCTCCTTCGGGCATCCAGCTGCTCCACCTTTAACCTCCATGGACTGCAGGGGGACAATCTGCCTTACTACAGTCTTCACCATGGGCTGCAGGGGAATCTGGCTCCGACGTCTGGAGCTCCTTCTTCTTCACCAACCTTGGTGTTTGCAGAGTTCTTCCTCTCATATCTGTTCACTCCTTTCTTTGGCAGCAGTTTGGCATGTTTCTTTTTTCCTCTTCTTTATATATGTGATCACAGAGGTGCTACCACCACTGATGATTTGCTTGGTCTTGGCGTCATCTGGCATCAGCTCTATCAATCATCTATCTATCAATCTATCATCTCTCTATCAGGAGAAACTTCTCACAAAAACCACCCCTGTAGCCTCCTGGCTACCAACACCTTGCCATTGGAACTCTATAAACCCAGTACTCCAGGTGTGGCCTTACCAGTGTTGAGTAGAGGGCAGCATCACCTACTTCAGCTTTACTGGCAGGGCTTTGCCTAATGCAGCCCTAGGATATCATTAGCCTTCTTTGTGTAAAGGGCATATTGTTGGTTCATGTTCAACTTGGTGTGCACCAAGACACCAGAGTCCTTTTCTACCAATCTGTTTCCCAGGTGGTTGACCTCCAGCCCTGCACTTACCTTTGTTGAACTGTGTGACTTTCCCATCCCCTCTTTTGTCCAGCCTGGTGAGGTCCCTCTGGAGAGCAGCACAACCCTCTGGTGTATCGGCCACTCCTCCCCCTGGGATTATCTGTGGTCCCATCATCCAGATCATAAATGAAGATGTTGAACAGTATTGGACCCATTGTTCTGGGGTACACTAATAGACTCTGTGTCACTGATTACCACCCTTATTTCCATCTGCAGTATCTTCTGGTACCTAGCTTGTGCAGGGAAGGGGCAACACACTAATTGTGTATTTTTATGAAATACATTCTCCAAACTACCACAATAAAAGAGAAAGGAAATCCTGTAGATGAATGCACATTTTACATACACTCAGGAGTGAAGAGCAGAACATGGCTTTAATGCACACAGGGGACGGGTAGTAATGGGTTTACAAGAGATTGAGTACCTTTAATGTGTATCAAAATTTCATGTTGAATTAGTGCAAGTGATCAAAAAATCTCTAACCCTTCTTAAACTTTTAGAGCTTATAGTAACGTAGCTCAGTTTTATAGTCAGTCCCTCTCTTCTTTTTCTTGGATATAATATTTGGCAATTTTATGTGTCAGTGTTGAATTTCAAAAGACAGAGGTTTTTTAGTCACCAAGACAGTTAATAATCTATTAATTCCTGTTTGAGATGTAAAGGTAAGCAAATCAAGTACCGAAATGAGAATACATAATCAGAGTTCACAAAAAGTTAAATGCAAGGACAAATGACTAGGAAGTGTATGAGAAGGAAACGAAGATTTTATGTGCAGTCACAGATAGAGGGCTTAGGGAAGAGGATGGGGCCTAGTGATAGTTCGATAATTAAGGCTGAACAACAAAAGAGGCAGATTTAAAACAGGAGGTCAGGAAAGCCATGTGTGAGGCATAAATTCAGGGTGAAAGTATAAATCTTTCTGTGAGGATTCTTGCCAGGAGGTATAAATACAGCCTTCTGAAAGGCTCTTTGCTCCCTGAGAAACAAGGCAAGTAAAAAAGCACACCTTCTTAATTCAGAAGCAGAATTCAGTCTTCAGGTTCCATGAAGTTCAAATCAAAATGAGCAGTGGGAAGATCAGCCCCAGAAGACTGCTTCTTTAGAATTTCACAGCTTAGTAGCAGCTGAGATTTGTAATTCCAAAGAACTGAGTCCAGGTAGTTAAGATTCTAGATGGCATCGGGTTTTTTTGGACTCCCTATTAGCGCTCGATTCTGTCATAAGTGAGGCCATGTCACATTTTCTATGTGCATTTAGAAAGGCCCACTGAACTCTAAATTATAACAATTTACTTCAGAAAAAGAAGCTATCAGTGCAATGTTTTTCCAGTAATTCTAACTTTGGCAGGGACACTCTTTGGAAATTATTGTACTGAATTCTTTCCATAAAAGAGAGTAAGAAAATCAATTATCTCTCTTAAAATAACAGAAAAAAGCCTTAAGTTTGGATGGAGTCTCAGGACTTTGAAAATGAACTTTGACTCGCATATGAAAATAGCAGAGAACTTCCAATCTGTGTACAAAAGGAGACATTACTCAGATGACACTGTAATTCAACTAGTGGTAGATACATAGTGGAGTAGTGTTTACTTCAGTGTGTGACTTCTAAAGAAAATACAATCCTTGTGGGAAATTAGACCTTCTTCAAAACCCATTGAAATCAATGAGAAAAATCTCATTCAATTGATTAATAAGTTCTTATTTTTTGCAGATCTGAGACAATACCTCTGTAACATCTCTCAGCTTATAGAATTTAGGGCACTTTACAAACTTGAATTAAATGACTTCAAACATTATTTTGGCAAATGTTTTCAAGAATAAACTCATTCAGCCGAGTACCCAACTGGAAAAAAATGTAGGGAATGTGAACGGAGGATAGGTGTTTTAAATTAGACTGAAGGCTTGTTTGTAATGAGCATTATTTACCTGTCTGCTGGCAGAGAGTTCTGCTATACTTACAGTCTTTAGGGTGTATTTTTATTAGAATAATGGTAGTACAATCGAATTCAGAGATTATTTGCTTCTTTGTTGTCAAAGTCAGTACAATTCTGCTCTGATGCAGCCTCTTATTCCTGTGTTCTGCACTTTTTTTTTATATCAGGTCATTTAAGAAATTCTTTTTAAGTATTTTTACATCTTTAAGTACATCTCTATAAATATTTGCTTACGAGGTTATAAATCTGTATTAAGAAATATCAGTGAGTGACTGGAATTGAGTTGAAATCTCCCAAACTGCATTTGTCAATTGTTAGATGGCAGTAGTTATAACCCAGCTCTACAACATGTGGAGTGAACTGGGCAAAACTGGTTTCTGTTCTGGGTTGCTGTCTAACTTAAGCAGAGGAGCAATTGTACTGAGTGTGGGAACACAACATTATACTGCAATAATACTGGTTGATTTGATGGCAGTTCTCATCTCAATACAGTGACAGCACATTGAGTATTAACAGAATTTGTTTCTGAAAGGTCTGAAACTAACAGGATCAAAAAAACCCTAGGGAGATCGTAAAATAATGTGCATTATCTCTTTCTAGAAGCTGGTCTGCTATACCCACAGTAGCCACATACTTTTCTTAGACAAGAGGAGCTTGTTTGTATTCATTTGATATATTATGGGAAACATTCAAGTTATGTATGAATGTTCTAAGTCCAGAAGTCTTACATACACTCAGTTCTCAGTAATTCACTGGCACGCGCCAGCTTATCCATATTGGTTTTTATTGTGTGCTTGGCTGCAGTTGAAGGTTTTTAGTATTGGATAGGCAAGCGTGAACCCCTTGTAAGCTTAAGCCTTCATTCTTACAAGACAAATGGACTGAGCCCCATATAGCCATTTTTTTGCATGTTTTTTTCTAATGAAACTTCCTCTTGGCTTTACTGTCTCGGAAAGGGAAAAGGCAGGTAGGTCAAGGGAGCAGGCAAAAACGTGTTACAGCACTGTTGCGTGTTGCGTTCTGTGATACATTCCTAATATTGTCAGCTCTTGCCTTGAAAATGATAGTATTAATTCAGAGTAATTCATCACACACCGTATTCTGTGTCACATTAAAAGCACCACACTTCTAGATACGCTTGTTTGTTTTGAAGGGATCTAAGTTCCAGAGCCAACAGAGCCTTAATGTTTCCATCTTCAACACAGTATTTCTAGTTGTTGCTTCCCTTCCATAAGTTTTAGGCACACCTACATTTAAAGTGATGTTGCAATTATTGGTATCGATATCCTTTCTGAATTGGCAAAGATGTTCTTTTCTTACAAGTGATTGATACTTAAAATAAGTGCAGTATATTTCATCATTTAGTTCTGCACTGCTCAGTACCAATTCTGTTTCAGGAATAGATGATAAAAAATAGTTTTGTAGGAATGCATTCTTTCTCAATCCTATTTTTTACATTAGGGGAAACCAGATATTTAATATAATCAGAATTTTCAGTATTGTCTCATATCCTAAATGTTAGGCACTATAATGGCAAATTCCTTTCCTAAAACCAAGAGTCTTTTCCTCCTTATTTTATGTACTTTTTTTTAATTATTCATTCCTGGATTCATTCACTATGTTCTAGTCTTTGTATTGGAATTTATTTCACACAGTTTTCTCATCATAAATGAAAATGGCTTCACTTTGAGACCTGACGATTAGTATATTACCCAACTCTAGATAATGGATATGAGCTTTGACTTGTATTTGTTATTTCCCCCAACTTTAATGCCTTCTGAAGGCACTGATACACTGTATTTTTGAAGGAGGCAGCTCGTTGCACTGATGCATTACCAAATTTTCCTCAGTCAGGATGCTGCTAGAAAAGTATGGAAGGGAAATATGCAAGCCGTAGCTTCTCTTACTGAATAATAATAATTCTACATTTGTTCTTGGTAAGGGTACAAATAAAAAAAAATAATACTTGGTAAGGGTACAAAAAACAAAAAATTATCTTCTGCAATGTTGATTCGTAAGTGATTTTCAGAAGCGTCTTCTGCCTCTGGCACTGTGTAGTAAAACCATTATCCTACTGTACAGTGCAATAATGATAGAACACATGCTGTGTAATGTAAACTTACATTTCCAAGCAGATGTTATTCGCCTGTCATCTCTTTAAGCAGCAGTAGCAGAATTTAAAAAAAAAAGAAACAGAAATACCCTTCTCTCCTTCTCACCCTCCCAGTAGCAATAAAAATGGTATTCCTGTCTGCCAAGTGATTTTTGCATTTATCAAGGCTTTTCTTCCTTTAACAGATTCTTTTTTCTATGGTTTTGTTTCCATTGGCTCACCAAGGAAGGCCAGTTAAGTCTAGACCATTGTAATCTAGTGAATTCTGTGACATCGCTTTGGTTTTTTTTTAATCTTTGAGGGGGGATGTTTCTTTGCTTTTGAAACTGTCCATCTTGAGGAGCAGAGAAGAGCTGGAAAACAGAAGTTAGGAATGAAACATAAAGCATAATTCTGTGCACCTATATCTGATTTTATAAAAAAGAGTGAACCTACCTTCCATTTTACATGTTTTAGATAATAAACTAGGACTACATTTAAAGACTTAGTGACTAAGTATTTCTCAGCCTCTAACACTGTTTTCTTCTATGGATGTTTGTGAGTTAGGGAAGCAGTACCATAGCAGCCATGCAGATAATCAAGTTCCCTGTACAAAGTCATTCTAGGCTGCGAGGATGCGTATCCATATTTTTGAGGATTAAATTGGTCTTCATCTCTAGTTTCAAAGTTTCCACAGCTTTCAATGACACAACCTTGTGATGGGAGAGGAGGATGCCCTGAAGGAGGGGCTTCTGACAAGCCCTCAACATTAGGATGAATTTATTTTTCCTTTGAGGTTGAGATTCCCTTTACTTTAAAACTCAATTATGGAATCATAGAATCATAGAATGGTTTGGGTTGGAAGGGACCTTAATGATCATCGAGTTCCAACCCCCCTGCCATGGGCAGGGACACCTCCCATTAGACCAGGCTGCTCAAAGCATCATCCAACTTGGTCTTTCTTGGTCTTGGTATTATATAGTCCTCTTGACAGAAAATGGTCTATTACTTGGTAGTTTGGTATAATATTGTGCTTTTACTTCATGTTATCAAATGGTTACTGAAACTGCAGGGCCTCTTTCTGAGTTCATCTTTATTTTGTGAGTGGGTATATACACTGGGTATTCTCTCAGCTTTGCCCTGCAGGCAAGAGGAACCTGGGGGCATCAGAAGGGGATGTTCTGCCTGCTCCCATGAATGTCCATTAAGTGTCAGCTAGGCGCTGCCTTGGGTGCTGCTGGTTAAGATTGTGCCTTGAGAGCTTTATTAGCGTCTATCTAACAAAGCAGTAGATGGACACAAGCATTTTAGGCTGTTCTTGGTACAAGACAGCGATGAGACCCTCTGGTTACAGCAGCATCACGTTTTATTTCAGTATGCTGCACACAACCTTACTTATTTTTCAGCTCACCTAAAATATGGCCCCATTCATGAATAAATGGCGGGGGGGGATAAATTTTTCTTAATTTTTTTAAATGCAGCTTTTTTTGATCATACTTTGCTACAGTGTTTACCTCTGGTACTTTCTTTGGGATAGAGGAGAAAAATAAACAAGAAATAAGGAATGAAACATCATCTATAATGATGAGTTTTCTCTTATACCACAGTAACTTCCCCCACCCTGCCCCATAGGGAATGACCTGTGGAATTTGCTATCTTTAATATTTGATTGGTATCTTGAACTACAGAAATAAGTAAAGACTGGTTTAATGTTTATCCCTCAGTTGAGGCCCAAGGGAACACGTTGGGTATGTAAATAGTGGCATAGCAATTTTACACTGTTCATTAAATAGCCATTATGTGCACATCAGCAATTTGGTTCTTGAAGGAAATATTCTGCTCTGTTTTAGGTATGAGGAATGAAGGTCACTTCGTTGTTCGAAGGAAATCGTCCGTCATGTGTATAGCATGTATCTTGAATATTTCCACTGAGTGCTTTTCCTGCTCTCATAAAGTTGAATTCTCAGACCCACAGAGGGAGTGATGTGCTCTTCAATGAAGCGCATGGGCAACTGAGAGGCCTGATGGACTAGTGGTTGGGAGGTACTTTATGCTGAACCCTAATTAGGAATTAAATCTTTGAAATCAAAGATATACACATGGGGAACGAAACAAGCAAATTAGTGCTGCAAAGAGAAGATTTGGTAGCTTGTGGGATTTGTCAATAACTTTGGAGAGTTTGCTCAGTAGCACAGAGGAACTAGACCTTTTAAAATGAGGAAATCTTCTATTTGGCAGGGAAACAGGAAGAAGATCCAATATTCTGCCCTGAAGCAACCGGACTTCAACAATGCTAGAGTAAGGGAAAAATATTTGTTATAAGTTGTTTTTTGCCAAATTATTATTTAATGTTCTAAATATCCTGAAGAAATAGGCCAGGATATAAAGCCATATGAAAAAAATATTTGCAGTTGTTGGGCCAACTGAGGTGGATGGGGGGTGGATGGAGAGCTTTATGTGACCTAGATATATTTGAAATCTTGCTAGATAACGGAATTTGATAGGAGAGGGGCGATCCCTGAAGATTTCTATCCTGTGTTAAAACAAAGGTGGTTGCAAGATATTTCTCTTACTGAAATATCACAACTGAAAAAACACTTCTCAAGCTCTTCCCAAATTCTTTCCTTAATCTAAATCATAGAATTATAGGATGGTTTGGGTTAGAAATCACCTTAACATTCATGGAGATACAAACTCTTTGCCATGAGCAGGGATGTCTGCCAGTAGACGAGACTGCTCAAAGCCTCATCGAACCTGGCCTTGAACACTTCCAGGGATGGGGAAGCCACAGCTTCTCTGGGCATCCTAAGCCAGTGTCTCACCATCCTCACAGGAAAGAATTTCTTCCTAATGTCCGATTTAAATCTCCCCTATTTCAGTTTAAAACCATTACCCGTTGTCCTATTGCTCCCCTCCCTGATCAAGAGTCCCTCCCCATCTCATGGAACGTCTTTGGGGACTGGAAGAGGTTCTAAAGGCTCCCCAGAGCTTTCTCTCCTCCAGGCTGAACACCCCCAACTTTCTCAGCCTGTCCTCACAGCAGAGGAGCTCTAGTCCTTGGAGCATCTTTGTGGCCTTCTCTGGACCTGTTCCAACAGGTCTGTGTCCTTCCTGTGCTGGGAACTCCAGAGCTGGATAGAGGTGGGGTCTACCAAGAGTGGAACAGAGGAGTAGATGACTTGGTTTGACTTAGTGTGCATTTACACTGCTGGTGCCTATTGCGTGATATTCTATGAACTGCAACAATATGATTTTCTCTAGTTTGTCTATAGGAAAATGGGGTTTTCTGTGTGCTGTGCACGAGATTAGAACACAAGGAAGTGGAAAGCCTATGAGACTTAATACAGTTGAAGCCCTTAAAAAAGTATTGATTTTTCTCCCTTTTTGGGATGTGACTGTCTGGATTTTCTTAATCTGAAAAAGATGGTCGTACAGTTGCTAGTTTTGAATGGGCTCTTAAGTTGTAGAGGACTTCTAGATTGCCATTTTGTAGCAAATAAAACTGGTTTGTTTTTCATTATAATTTAAACTATCCCTACATCTTCCCTGCTCTTTTTCAGTGACTAATTCATACCCTGCTAAGGGTGAGGTTTCCATCACATGTTTTTTATGTCCTAATAAGTTGTACTGATTACTTGGCACTCTTGAAGGAAGGGAAAGCTTTGCAAGGGGAGAACAGGAATAAGTAACTGGTGGGGGAAAAAGGAGCTTCCCACAATGACCTGTTGTTGATGAACTATAAAGTTTTGGTTAAAAAAATGTATCAGCAATTTTTCTTTCTGCTTCCCATCCTACTCTTCACTGGTGCTTAGAAGGCTATGCCTTCCCTGGGAATTACTTACATACCACCTTCATTCCTTCAAAATTAAGTCCCAACTATATTTATAGCAGTAAACCAACAGTTTCTATTATTCCAAACAATATTTTTAGAAGGTATAGGATTGCAATCAGCTCTCATGAGAAAGTTTTCAATCAATATGTATATTACTCAAAAAAAATAATACTGAAATGTTTTATTTTGCAAACATCCTATTTTCACTATTTCGTGATTTTAAGAACGTGTTACCTTATATTCCATAGTTTAATTAAATTTATGCTAAAGAAAGTTAAAAATGGGAGGAAAAATCAAAATCAAATGTTGAAGTTAAATCAGGCTGTTTCCATTTTCCAACTGATTTTTATTCATTAGTAATATTTATTTTTCTACCCCCCACAAAATAACGTGGACTTGTGTTCCAGAAAACATATACCTTATCCTTCCTTATGGTTGGGAGTGACCTAATTCATCTTACTGAGTTGATACAAGATCAGAATATGGTTCCTAAAGGGGAGGAAAAAAAGATTTTTCTTTAATTATTTTGAGGTTAAATGGACATGAATTTTATCTTTAACCAGGAAGAAATTATTATGTGTTGATTTTTTTTAATTTGAGTAGGAATTTCAGACAAAATTAATAGTATTATTTTACGTTCCATGCTTTGCATTTCATGATTCTCAGTAGGTGGGTTAAAAATATCCCAGACATACAGCTACAGCGTGACCATAGACTGTGTGCTCTATACTGATTTTTTTCAGTTGCTTTTAAACTGTAACACAACAGGAGCTGGTAATATAGGCTTTCTGATTGTTGAGCATTTCTGATCTTTTATGTTAATAATCAGTAAATGGATAAAGTTTAAATTATTTGAGCTATGTTTAATTGGTCTCCTAGACATTAATTCAAATTTTAAATGCAAACCTATAGTCAAGAAAGTTAAATGAAAAATTTAATCTCTTGTTTTATAAAAACTCTGTTAGCATTTCCAGTTCTGATAATTTTGCTAAAGATGCGGATATTTATATTCAGCTGTTTGACATGCATAACTTAAGAGAGTAAATATAGAGGTATTTATTATGCAAAAACTGACAGGGAAAAGAAAGAGGAAACCAAAGGAAGGCATGAAGAATCAGACCAAGGCTCAGGATACAATGGGATTGTAGGTTATAATGTGAATAATGGGATTATGTGTCTCAATAGTGGGAAGTGCACACTAGGATATCCACAGTGCACTGTGGATCCTGGGCAAAGAACAGAGTCTGGATTTCAGCCAAATGTTCAAGGGACCAAGGATTGGAACTCAGCCTGAAAGCCTGCTCAAAAAAAGGGCATGTAACCAGATCTGTTAAAGAAGCATTGTCTGGCATTTTTCTTTCTACTTCAGTGTAGGAAGATGGCTATAATATCCCTTACTCTCCCTCTGGTCTAACAGGAAAAGCAAAAGATAAACAAGGTTGAGAAATGGCTCAATTGTCTGTAATGAAAAAAATGCACTCAGTGGACACTTTCATTTTACAGCTATTACCCTTAGGACCCTCCTTATTCTCTCAACTAGCTTTTACTGATGATTAAAGGCTTGACTGATCGTTATTCTCTGAGGTACTTTCGTAGGATTTATAGCTTTGAAGTGGTTGTCACATATGCCACTGAAATACTTCACTCCTTTTTCTTTTCCCCATACTGACACCTCCCACAACCAAAAAAGTTTGCAGGACTGGAAATTTAATGAAAATTAAATTGTAACAGCTTTGGCAGTGAGAAAGGGTTTGAGAGCAATTGTAGTACAACAACAAGCTGTTAAAGTATTTCAGGTGATTATTCCTGGGTAAAGTTTAATATTGCTGTTTGGGAAAGTCTATTCTGTTTTTTATGTTACTGTTCAATTGAATGGAATTTATGTTTGTATTTCATGCGCAAAGCACAAGAAGGTAAAGATGTTTTTGATAGACCAAGAAAGCCTCTCTCCCCCCAACAAAAACCAAAACCAAACAAAACCAAACAAAAAAACCCTGAGTATTGAGTTGTGCATTTAGTGTTGCTATGTCAGAAAATAGTATTTGAGGTGCTATATCAGGCCAGTGGAAGATATTTCATTTGGGAACCTGCTTGGTAGGGTTAAACCAGAAAAGCTCAAAAGTGAAGCCAATAAACTGAGTCACACAGTGTGTAGGGCTGAGGCAGATCCTTTATGGGAGAACTAAGCAGGTCATCATCCATTGTCAAAGACTTGGCTCCTGCAACATGAGCAGTGAGATTAACATCACTGCATCAGATGAAATGGGTAAAATGCTAAAAGTAGTGCCAAACTTCTTATCTCTTCAACTAGGTAAAAAAAAAAATATGAAATGACTGATTCGGAAAAGCAGTTGTAATGAGGAAGAGAAACGTTGCTGTAGTAACCTGAAAAACAGTTGAAAGACAGGCTGAGTCTTTCCAGCAAGTGGAAAAGACAAGGTACCCTGACTGCAGGGCAAATATGGGTCTGTGGAGGTCAAGGCAGCAACTGGAATTTTCAACCCATTATTGGTGGGGCACTGTCTTTGTTTCTACATGATAGTTCAGGTAGATCTCAGCTCCCAAAAGTGCCTGACATTACCTTTGGTGGGTAGAAAGGGAGTACTATGTTCTTGATCTTTCTTTGCTATTTTCTCTTGGGATAATCACTCAAGCAAGCAAATGCCATGGTTATTTCTTTCTCAGTGTGGTTTTGTGCTGTTTTCTCTAGCAGTTGCTCAGGACTTTCTCAGCTGAGCTGACAGAACTGTTTATTCATGGGGCTGTGTTGTACAGTATTAAATGATTGAAGTTAGACTAGAAAATTTATTTCAGAGGCAGCAGGGCTCACCCCCCTCATAGAAGATCGTTGTGTATCCCAGATATGTATTATTAGCTGATGTGGTAGACATCTGTGTTGGCCTACCCTCTGGGACACCAGCAAGCAGTGTTACCAGTTTGCTTTTACTGTGTACCTGGGAAATGGGGTAGCTTTTTAAAAATAAGAAATAATACTTCATGTCACAAATTCTAAAAATGAAAGTAAATAATATTTTGAGAAATTCATGATCAAATGCTGAAAAAGTGAATGTCATGGCTACAGTTTCTGGTGATCTTAGAGAGGTGAAATAGTAAACAGGATAAAATTGCCCTATTCAGTATCTAGTTCTCATATTTTTTTCTTTCAAACCACCAGGGTACGTTTTGTACCAGATGCAGTGCCTTAAGTTAGTCTCAAAGATCATTGATTCCCTACTGAGAGTACAACTGTGTGAACTTGAAAAAAATAATGGCTTTGTGTCCTGATATGATACTAGGAAACCTTTTAAGAATCTTGTTTTTATGACTGCCTAGGAATGACAGCTTTATTTCTGGCGGTTTGAGGGAAAGGACAGGAGAGAGAATTACCTGTTCCTTTGTCAAGTGTCCTCATACTCAAAGTGTACTGGGTAGCCATTAAGAGCTGTAATGTCAGTTAAAGTAAGTGTAGCTTCCTCTGTTGTCAAAGTTTCCAACTCCATTGCAGAGGGTAGCTGTTAAGCATTCCAGTTGGTCTCTGTGACAAGCTTTGCCTTTCGCCTGTTGTACATCCCTCTCTCCATTTTTCTCACCTTGGTCTCTTTATCAGGTTGTGTTTCCCTAGATTTCCATTTTTTCTTCCTTTTCCCTCAACATGCTGTCTGCCGTTGACTCTCCCATAACAGAGGCAAGGCTCCAAGGTACAACAGTGCAATGAAATTGCTGACCAACACGTCTTCTCAAGGGAGAGAAGCCCTATGAGTTGGCCATCTAGCCACTTGGACTAGATGGACGCCATCTGGCTTCCCTGCCAGCACTTACCTGCTTGTTGGCCAAGGTTACGGGAGCTATCTGTATGCACTGCTTTTTTAACTCTCGTAGAGAGCTGAATGTCTCATGCAGTCTGTCTGCTTTTGGCTTATGTAGTAGTATGTAGTATGTGGCCTGTTGTTTTCACTTTGTGTATTTTGATTACATTTAGGGATAGTTCTTCAGAATCAACTCTGTCTTGTCATTACTTTCTGAAGAATTTTCCACACTTCAGTTTCTTCGGTGTTGCAAGTCAGACTTGATGCAAGACCCTATAGCGTCTCTGTCTCTTCTTCTCCCCCTTTCCCAATAAGACTTTTTATTAAAAACAACCAGCCAACCACAAACCACTCATTAATTCCTTTGAGAGGTGTGGGAAGAGACAGCTCAGACTTAGCATTACAGCTTCTCCTGACCATCCAAAATGACCAAAATGATTCTTTGACCCAGGCAGCTTGATGAAAACCGTGGCTCAGTATCCTGTCCTGTCACAAAGGACCTGCAGGAACTTTTGATTTCCCTTGTAATGTGTTTTCCTCTAGAAATAGTGCCCGTGGTTAATATTTTAACTAATAAGTAGCGAAGTTCAAGGGCAAAAAAACTGCAATGAATGTGGTATGTGAATTTCAATCTCCATGGTTTAGCTTGTGTCTTTGGACAGGTTATTTTCTACAGTTTGACACATGCTAAGCCCAGAGACATTCCTAAATGTTCTTGTTTTCCCCCTGTTAATAATCTAACCTAGTTTATTTTGTTATTACAAAATAATAATGAAAAAATATCAGTGTTTTTCAGACACCTAAGCATAAATGCTTACGTGTACTGACTGGAATTTGTTGTTGTCCTGAGCTGATGAATGTTTCTACATGCATGGAATGAAAAAGGCAGTTTGTGTATGAGGAGAAACTAATGAAATCATACCTCATGGGGCCTGTGTTCTTTCCCCGTGCAAGGTTTGGTAAAAGGGAGCTGTTATTACTGTCATGGTATAAACCTCTTTTCATATCTAAAGTCTAGAGATCCAGCTAAATGCTATGGATATTTTATGACAGAAGATTCCTGCAGCAATAATCTTCAAAAGCATGGTTGTTACCAGAAATTAATGACTGGATTGTTAGTTAATGCTCTAGGTAGAAGAAAGCAGAATCATTTGTGTCCTACTGAGCCAGTCATTAAATATGGTAATACCATTTAGGAAAAGGTCTGTTCCTGTTATAGTCATAACCACTATCGTTATGATGCAAATTCAATCTATTCTTACCTGTTCATTTCTGAAGTTCAACCCACGCATCTGTTTTGGAAAACTGGTTCTTTCTCAAGAGAAAATTACCAACTTTAAAAAAAAACAAAAACAAAACAGTAGAAAGACTTTCAGGAGGACTTTAAAGAATACAAATCATCCTGTTGTTGAGAAATATCAGTCTTTAAACATATATTGCAATTTGGGAGAAAAGAAAACTAAGTGTGGGTCTGGCTGGCTGAGTGTCCTCATATACTTTTCTCGCAATGTCCCTATAGAAATTTAATTTAAATGAGGTTTGAGGTCTTTTTCCGGCACTACCTTGCTAAGTTCATCAGTTTGCCTGAATATAAAGGAAGTGAATGAGCAAACTAAACCCTCATAATTTAACAAAATGCACAGCATTTCAAGGCCATTACTAGAATCTGGAAGGTTTGTGTGACAGGTTTGGTGGAGATGCCGTCTGTCGGTACCAGGATGTGGGCATCTAGGAAGGTTCTGCAGTGTTGAAGGCAGAGTTTTGTAAGGTAGCATTTGAGTTTTGTAGAGGAGCTGTATGTTGCAATGAGGAACAGAATCATGATATGAATGAGAGGGCTACTCTGTGTTGGAATGGATTTGAGGTCAGTCATGCATTAGATGAAAAAGAATGAAGAGTGGTTTATATTTCTATATTGCTCTTTTACTATTAATTTAATAACTCTGAACAGATTTAATATGATACCAAGGGAAGACAGCTAACAGTGAGACATTGGGAGAGAATATTAAGTAAGCCAGCTTTATAAAGCTTTGTTTACCTCTGTTAACATTAGAATACTGTGTGTGTTAATACGTTTCTGAATTATAAGAGAAAAAAAAAACAGTTGGTATAAGCCCTGTGCTGTAAACTGTATTGTTCAGCTATTAAGACTCCCTCCTTGTCCTCTTGTTGCTGCTCTCTCAACTAACCTATCTTTACAGAAAATGTGTTTACTGACAGTTGGTTTCCTTCTATGGAGGAAAAGGAAATATACCTTTTGTCAGTGGAGTGTATCTTTTCCCTTTGTTTCTGAGGGTCTCAGTTACATATGCTAACAGAGTTTTAATCAGTTTATGAACCACAGTCATGATGTCTTTTTAACCCTTAAGAAGCTTTCCTTCAGTATATTGATGTTTGTTTTTTATCATGCCATTTGTAAATAATTGTAAACCTTTCTCTCTTTCACAGTTAGGAGGGCAAAATCAGAAGGAAAAGGCAAAACTAGTGGGTTGGGATAAAGGCAGTTTAACACAGCAACAAAACAGTAACAAATACCGCGGGTAAAGAGGTATGAAAACACGATTACAATGCCGACCACTCACCAACTGCACCCAAGACCACCTCCGACCACGTGACGCACACGCCCGACTTCCTGTCCCCCTCCCCTTCCCGGCTAGCTGCTGTTCCCCTCCCCCTTCACAGCCTGCTCCCCAGTACCCCCTGGGAATGGCTCACATGGGATGGAATACCTGTGCCCTGCTAGGAGAATTAACCCTGTCCCTCCTGGAACCAGGACATCTTCCTATCCAAAAATTAAAAATAATTACAAACCCAGAAAATCAAGTCACAGAAAATAGGAGAAAAATGACGTCCCTGTTATCATAGCAGTTGGAACCACTCAGTTTTGGGTTGTAGATTTATAACATTCCCCTTAATTGTTTCTGCATATTCTCTAAAACATGACAGCTGAACTTTTTAGATTCCTTACAGCTAACAATAGGAATTAGAATGGACTGGCATTGTTCTCAGAAAGCCTTGCCAGGACAGGGGTGAAATCTGCCACGGGGAACACAGACTCTGTTGTGGAGATACTGAAGAAATCATAATGGTATTAGAGGGAAAAGTAAATCACAAGGGACCCCTATTAGGTCAGTTAATAGGGAAGTAAAATGAAGACTGAGATTATTCAGAGAGGAACACGATGAAGGTTGTGGTGGGGAATGAATAAGGGAAGTGAGAAGTATAGCAGAGGATGAACTGAGATCCTGATACATCCGCAGGCATTTTGGGAATATGGGTGTTGCCCTTTGGGGGAAATGGAAAAGGGACATAAATGGGATCTGCAGTACTGCGGTGGGTAAGAATTAAAAAAAAAATATTCTGTGAAGGGAGTGGAGAACAGGATGTCTGCAGAGAATTGCAGGGCTTGTAGAGGTTAGGGGATCCCTCCATCGTGAGCAACAGGCTAGTAAGGTACTGTCACTATTTAATATACGGGTGGCATAAGCACACACATAGAATAGAATAAAAGAAAGCAAATTATTTAATAGACAGAGTCAGGGCCTATCTTTGTTTCATATGCTTGTCCTGTATCACTTGGGAAGGGAGATCCTCAGGCTTCTGACATGGAAAATGTCAGGACAGATTTGTCCAGAGATCTGGATTGCTGGGGTGGCAGGAGGCCTGTCAGTGGCAGGGGACCACTGTGTGTTCACAGAACTTGGCTTTCAGAAGTTTTGAGTGTTCTGATTTCTCTGAAAATTTTTGTCAAGTGTAAAATTTTTGAGTGTCTCTCAAACAGTAATGGGTTTATTCTAGATGATACACAACTGGTAACATTACACCAATACTTTGATGGAAATATAGTATTTCTTCTACCAGTGTGTGTGTGTGTGTTTACTATTTGTCAAACTAAAAGATCATTAGAGATGTCCAGCCTTTGAAAAATTTGACAGACATCTGGAGAGATAGGTCAGAAGAGTAATTTCCTTTTAAAAGTTTAAAAACGCCAATGGAAGGATTACCTAAGGTGTAAGATTAAATTCACCCATGTTTGTGAGTTAGAATTTGACTGTGTGGTTAAGTAGAGTTATAAATTGCCTAGATCTGTTCTCATATTAATGAATTGATTTATATATTATGGCTACTATAAAAGTTTTTTAGGGTTAGTTGGTAGGGTAATGTTTTGTTCCTTTTGCTAACATTTGTCATCCAAAAGAGTGGGGAGACACAATCCAAGTGCAGAATTATTTTAAGCATAATGCTTTGAATGTTTTATGTCTTCCAAAGTGGAAAACTAACTCACTTGCTCATGGTACATGCTTCATGTGTGGAAGACTACTTTAAAAAGTGTAACTTTTGAAGGCTTTTTGAATGGCATTTTTATTCATACATGGCCTGATGTCAGTGGTGTATGTGGTACTGACTCTTACACAGTTTTGTCAAGATCAGCAACTTGGATAGCACATTCCTGTTGACATTTTACTGAATTTTCTTTTAAACATCTTTTGAGTTTGGCTGAAGAGGTTGAATATTCAAAGTTCCAGTCATTCCTAATGAGAATTGCATTTACAGCACCTTTTCAAAACTGGGCTCTTCAGTGGATATGCAGGTCGCATTTATCATCCCACCTCATATTCAGAGATGAATTGTTTACTTCCTTATTGTTTTGTAAATTCACAATATCTAGTTTGGAGATGGTATCATACCCTTTTTGTAGTATGGAAATGACACTGTAACCTTTCTTGTGAATCTGTGCATGGTGCCAATGAATAAACAAAGTAAATGGAGTTTTTAAACTAAACATGGAAAAAGAGGGCAGATGCAGTCAGTAAATGAAGGTTGGAGAGAGATAGATGAGAGGCTGTGATTCTGCCGGGAGGTTTAAATTTTTATTAGCAAAAACCTGCTAATAATCTTCATGAGAGGAAAATTATTACAGGTAGAGGTTTTGGAGACTGCAAATATAGCAGTCTTATCTGAGTGGTCTCTAAAAACTTGTGGGTGATGAAATAGCCAGCAAGGACTTCAAATTAGTTTATATTCCAGGCTTCCTAATCTGCTTACTTTGTGATGGTGTTTTGATGCACTAATATACTTTCCCTCAGTCTTGCAAGCTGCTCAGTTTGAGTTCTTACAATTTAATGCTTTGGCATCAGAGAAAAAAAAAGACTGCGGTCTCAGCTGTCCCAGCACAGTTGTTTTTTCTCTCTCTGTAAAAAAGAGAGGTTAGAGAGGTCTGACGAGAAGGTTTCTCCACAAGATAGTGGCAAGAGTTATATTACTCATGGAAACAGCAGTATGAGGGGAAGGAAAAACAAAACAAACAAAAAGAAAAGAAAAGAAACCTTTCCCTTTCCTTTCAGAATAACCTTAGCAAACCCCAAAGTATTTTGGGTTTTTTAGTAAAGGCTGGAGCAGTAGAACAGTGGAGTACATTGCCCTTTGACACGTTATTAACCCATTGTGACAATGAAAGGCATCCAGAAGTAGAGGCCTGATGTGAGAACAGATTTTAAGAGAGTTAAAATATAAAGTCTTGTGTTAAAGAAAAGGAGAAAAAGAGGTATGTGCTGTCCTTTGCTCCTAATTTTGTGTCAGGAACTTCACAAGTAGCAGTAGCTATTCCTTCAAATGTATACAACCTGTCGGAGCAGACATATGCAAAAGATAAGCACGGTTGAAGAAAGGAGGAGTGACCAGGAACACTTGAAACTGAGAAATGGTTGAAAATCAGAAATCTTTCTCTCAATTCTAAATAAGATGGGTTTATGGCAAAAAGAAACAAAGGCATTGTTGTTACTTTTTATCTGACTATGTTGCCTATATTGGTTTTGCCAAGTTCACAAGTAGTGGCCTGCGTAAGTCTGAAACTATTTGGATTGTCATTTAAATCTGTTCCCTTCATGTGCAGAACAAATCTAAAGGTCTATTTTTAGTTAAATTTTGTTTTTCAAAATTTCTTATGAGCTATCTGGTCTGGAACAGATGTATAGTAATTTGGTTATGTGTACAATGTTTGCCAGCTTACAATTGTATTATATTTAATTCCTGCCTGCATACTTGCTGCCCGAGCTTGCCTGCTTCTGGATTATTGTGCATTAATAGATTTGATGCAGTGCCCTTGAGTATGGCATTGAACATAGATGCTCTCAAAGGCTCACATCTGTCAGTCTTTGGAATCTTTTCCTGTCTCCCCCAAAGGACCCCCATGAATGCTATTGTATTAATTATAATTTCATCAATAGACCTTGCCATGTGTTATGCCATTATGCTTGTTTCTGATGTTATTATGCAAGAAAAAGCATTATATAGAATTTATGCTAGTTAATTGGTGTTGTTGTCTGCTACGGTGTCACAGTGTGCTGGAGAGTGGATCTTCGCAGAACAAATTGTAGATGTGGCCGTTGTGGAAAAACTTACGGGTTTGCATTCAAGGAAGTTTCTAAAATCTGGGGTAAAGAAATTTAGCTATTGGTTAGTTATGGCTCACACTTATCTGGAAAAAAATTCCTGGTAAAAAAGATTCAACTCATCAGTTTTGCTTTCGTTCAAGCCCTGTCATGTGAAATCACCTTCTGAAAGGACGTGTGGACTGATGGCTGTATAAATTGATTACAGAGCTTCGTGTCACTTTCTGTGACATTCAGTGAGGGGGAAGGTAGTGGAGGTATTTCATACATTCTCTTTTCCCAGGAGTGTCCAAAGTTAGTGTCAGTTCTGTAGGAGATTTACATGTCAGCTTGTTCTTTTAATTGGTGGTTGATCATCTTTTACTCTGGGTGACCATCTCGAAGAGAATGAAGATGTGAGCAATCCAGGCCTAGTAATACTGACCAAAGTCAGACTTTACTGCAAAGTTACTAAAGGACCGACGCAGCTGGGAAAGCAGGGAGCTGGAAGAGATAACAACATCTCTTGGATGTAGAATAGGACCGTGTAGGGCTGCGTGATCTTCGAGTGGGCATAGTTCCTGTACTAAACACAGGAGAGCTCGGAGAGGGTAGACAAGGAGTCTCAGCCAATAGTAGTGCTTTTGCTGTGGGGTATTACTCTCATGTATCTATATATACTCTGCTGAAACTTGCAATAAACGAGGATGACTATATTCACATAGAGATTCAATCATTACTCTGGGTCCGTCTCACACTGCAACATTTTAGGTCCAAAAATGAGTTTGTGTGACTGCTTATATTTAGCAACAGGAAGAAGTGAGTGCTGTACTTATAGAATGAAATCCGAGGACCTCTCTCCTACTCCTGAAACATGGAGCGACATACACAAGGTAGCCTTCCATCAGAAAGCCCGAGAACACATTATAAACAAATACTTCCCTGATCAGTCATAAATAACAGTCTTAGCTTTTAATGCGTAATTAACATTGAGTGATAGCTAGTAACACAGCTGAATAATTATGCTGCATTTTAAGGCTATTTCTGTCTGCTTCAGTCACATAGTCAAGCAGTTAAAATATGGCCAGTTCTTTGGAGTTTGGCATAGTAATTTTTAGCTACAAATTCCCAGTGAGCTCTTTAAAAATTTAATTAGTAACAAACATTAGTGTTGGCTTATTACTCTGCTTTAGACACTAAATAAGCAGCCTGTTTTTGTAGGGTAAAGTCCTACAGCATACTCAAAATGGTTTTAAACTGAAAGAGGGGAGATTTAGGGGAGATCTCAGAAAGAAATTCTTCGTTGTGTGGGTGGTGAGACCTTGGCCCAGGTTGTCCAGAGAAGCTGTGGCTGCCCCATCCCCAGAGGGGTTCAAGGCCAGGCTGAGTCGGCCTTTGAGCAACCTGATCTAGTGGGAGGTGTCCCTGACCAATACAGGAGCATTGGAATTCAATGGTCTTTAGGGTCCCTTTACACCCAAACTATTCTGATGCTATGATAATTAAATTTCGGTCCATCTCCTTAAAGCCTTTATTGTGAGAAAGACCTTAAGGAATCAACTAGCAGAGGATAAGAAGGGAGGTCCTTGAATAGGTAAATTGGTGATTTAAACATGAGAAATACAAGGCAGGAGCAAATGATGAGTTCCCTAAGTCTCCAGGGGAGTTCCAAAGGTATTTGTGCTTGTACCTAGGCTATTCAGCATAAATAACAATGTAGAACTAGTGGAATAAGAGAGCCTGTTGATAGTTGTAAATGGAAATAGTAAGGTTAAGTTAAGAATTTGGGGAGGATCTTGGGCAACTCATCAGCTGCATAATAAAATGGTAGATGAAATTTGATGTTGGTAAAAGTAAAATTTTTCATGTGGGAAAAGTAGATGTTAAAGTTATATATAAAATAATTAATCCTGAGATGATTTTTAGTAGTCAGAAGCAAGACTTGTGAAGTTATACTGTAAAAAGTCCTATGAAAATATAAGCTCAGTACCATGTAGCAAATCAAAAGAAACAGATAAACAAACTAACAGTTAGGAATTATTAGAAAACAGGTAACTCACTGTGTCACTGTATTGGAGTTTGCCTATATCTTGGATACTTTATATTCCCCATATCAACTGAATCT
This sequence comes from Jacana jacana, assembly GCA_013400555.1. Lineage (NCBI taxonomy): Eukaryota > Metazoa > Chordata > Aves > Charadriiformes > Jacanidae > Jacana > Jacana jacana. Next base: position 55,800 of record VZTM01021578.1, read on the forward strand.
TTAATATTTACAAATATGTCTGAGCTGTGGATGGCTAACAGTTGGGAGATAGTAAGTGAAATGTGGTTGCTCATGACTTGTATTCATTCTGATGAGACCATTTTTTGGCTACTGTCTGAACTGGGATGGAGCATTAGGGCTGAATCAGTATGACAAATCTTACATTCTCTTCTTAGAAAATATAAAAAAAATGTCAGCTGATGCCTCTTTCTACACTGTTACATATTAGTCTTAAAATGAGAAAAACATTTTATCTCCAGCACATGTACTGGGTGCATTCTTTAGCATTTCATATTCATGGTCAAGCACTTAGTATCTTGGATTTCGGAGATCCTCTCACAAATTACCATGTCTAACAAATTACCATGTTTTAATCAGCATTTTTTGCCTCTAGACCTAGAAGTATTTGATTCTAGTTTGTGATAATAATTACATCACTCAAGCAGATTTTTTAAAAAGCAATTTTTCTTTCTTGTTTTCCTCTTTTTATTCATCTCTTGTTTAGCATCATACATTTGGTATCTCCATCACACCATGTGAAAACTTTCTTTGAAGTGCTCAGCACTTTGAAAGCAGGACATAAGATCAGAAATTTTGTTGGGTACCTGCTGAGATCTGCCTATTCAGAAACTGAGGCACACTGAGCAAAAAACTGAAGCTTTTACAAGATGAGTTTTTTGATCAATGTGCAGTCAGTTTGCTTTTAGAAGCCAAGGTTCCTGATTCTTTTTCCTTTTGTATTGTGAGGCATCAACTAGTCCTTTCAAATAATTTCCAACTCAGCAAATTTGATCACTTGGAAGAAAATGCATGACAGATAAAACTTGTTATTCTACTAATTGCAAATGTCACCTCTTCCTTACCTTTTTTAGAATCCTTATTTCTGTGATTATCGTAGTTATTCATAAATATCTGCTATTTTTAGGAAATAACTTTCAACTAATGACATGAAATGAACCATTAAAAATGAGCAATTTATTTGCTTCAGTTACTGGTTATTTGCTGCTTGGGGTATAGCTGGTCTGTACACCATTTATTAGCTTTGAATAGATGACTGAAAATTTTGTAATCTCATGAATGATGAATGTAGTGATGTAGAGTCAACACTTGTTCTGATTTTCAGCTGTTATATTTTTCACTTCTTCAAGTTCTTATCATATGCAGTTCTATGCAATTATTCCAGTTTAAATGTAAATGTGAAAAAAATGGAGGTGCAGAGTTTATTTACTGGTGGTGGATAAGTAGATTAGTGGTAGAGAAGATCACTCCTGAGGAGAGGAGGAAGATAGATGTAGAAATGAGAAGAGATTTTCTTTTTCCCCCTTTCTTCTTCTGCTGGGACTCAGGTGTGTAACAGAGCACCACTTCCATGGGCCTCTTAAAAAAAAAACAACAACTAACTTAAGGCATAACAGCATATTGGTGATATGACTTTTTTGCAGAGACATTATGTTAAAAGCCAAATGATAAAATGCTCCTCCTTTGCTCTGTAGGAAAGATAGGAAATAGATGTCAGTATGGCATCATCAGTTGTCTTTCAGAAAAATCAGTTATTCAATGAACAATAGAAACAAAACCACATGACATTCAGTGGTAAACTAGGGAAATTTTGGTTAGGCACTGAAATAGGTTGCCCAGGGAGGTGGTGGGGTCGCCATCCCTGGAAGTGTTCAAGAGCCAATTAGGTGTGGTGTTGACGGATATGGTGTAGGGGAGAATTTTATAGAGGAGGGCTGATGGTTGGACATAATGATCCCAAGGGTCTCTCCAAACCTAAATGATTCTATGATTCTAAAAAAGATCTAAGTAAATTCACCACTATGCAAGTAGTAACTATATATTTTCTAGGCAGCCAGGAAGAGCATAAAAAAGGGCGTCCTGCAGTAGCCTTGTTCATCAACACGTTTGAATGGTGGTTCTGGAATATTTCGGATAACAAGATGGGTTTGTGCAGAGCAGCTCTCTATTGATCCTTAAACAGACCATTAGCTCATGGAGAAGAAATTGTACACAAAGTTGGGCAGATGTGGTGCTGAGGGACATGGTTTAATCGTGGTTATGTCAGTGTTAGGTCAATGGTCATCTGAAAGGTCCCTGTCCAGCCTACAAATTCCATGATTCTGGAGTCCTCAGCACAGGAAAGACCTGTTGGAGTGGGTCCAGAGGAGACCATGGAGATGCTCCAAGGGCTGGATCCCCTCTGCTGTGAAGACAGGATGAGAGCTGGGGGTGTTCAGCCTGGAGAAGAGAAGGCTCTGGGGAAACCTTAGAGCCACTTCCAGTCCCTGAAAGGGCTCCATGAGATGGGGAGGGACTCTTGATCAGGGAGTGGAGCCAAAGGACGAGGGGGAATGGTTTTAAATGGAAAGAGATTTACATTTGATGTTAGGAAGAAATTCTTTGCTGTGTGGGTGGTGAGACACTGGCCCAGGTTGTCCAGAGAAGCTGTGGCTGTACCATCCCCAGAGGGGTTCAAGGCCAGGCTGAGTGGGCCTTTGATCAACCTGGTCTAGTGGGTGGTGTCCCTGCTCAGGGCAGAGTATTTGGAACTCCCTGAACTTTAAGGTCCCTTCCAATTCTAATAATTCTGTGATTCTATGATCTTCTGGTAGTTCTGCTGAGATGTTCCACATTGAAATTCTGAATCTGGGATTAGTCGAGAAGTGAACTCCCACCTTTCTACCAAAAGAAAGCTTACCAAAATGCAAAATCCCTTTCTGTTTGACCTAGAGCCACATGCTGACTCATAAAGTTGACTATGAACCCGCAACCCTATCTTTAGCTGGATGTTTGCCTGCTGTCCAGTCCTGAAAAATGGAAGGCAAGAAAACTACTTAATTGAACACCAAACTTTGCGCTAGTACTTTCCTTTATTCTCTTGGTATGCTTTTTGGTTTTTTACTACTTTTTTAAATTCCCCCCTCCTCCTCCCCACCCCTCCCCGCCTTCTGTTTTCCCTGAAGCTGCTGTGCTGTGCCTTCTGATGTGCCCGGCAAGGAGGAGTCTGGAACAGGCAGCAGCAGCTCATTGTGATGAGAAGGTTCAAACCCCATTATGTGCAGTTTATAAGTAATTGTGTCCCGACTCAGAGAAAAATTACCAATCCAGGCCAGTTAGCATAAGATTGATTTGCCTTTCCTTCGGTTTCTTTTGAAGGCTTGGGAAGTTCTAAGAGACAGTGGCAAAATACTTTCATGTTAACATGAAATATGGGTCAGCACGCAATTTCTGGTACAATTGTATTATCCATTAGCAAACTGAAGGCTTCATTTATACACTGAAAAACACAACAGCAAATTAGGTGGGTGACTACAGAAATATTAGAGTGGAAAGATGGAAGAGTGCATCTGGGAGGTGCAGTGAGGAAATACACAATATAAAATAAATGTCTCCATTTTAATATTTCCACCTACTCTCCTTATGGTGATGCCATGTGGTTCCTGTTCTCATTCTTATCTGCCTTCAGAGTTGCAAACTTTTGAGAAAAAGAATATTTAAGAGAATAAAAATATGAAGAAAAGGAATTTGTCACACTGTCCTCTACAAGCTGTAGCTCCTGCAGACACTTTGAGTAGAACGTTAATTTTCCAATCTTTCTGCCCTTTAGCTTTGTGTTTGGGTTTTTTTTTGTTTGTTTGTTTTTGTTGTTGTTGTTTTGTTGTTTTTGTTGTTGTTTGTTTGTCTTATTGTTTATTTATTTGTTTATATCCTTAAAGGCACAGCTATTCTTTTGTATTCCTTCCTTGTTTACTTATTCAGAAAGTGTAATAAATAGTAAAAATGTGGGAATGGCCTACAAGCTGTAAACAGAGATTGGAGCTTTTACCAAAACATTATTTTCTAGAAAAGAAAGAGTGGATTCTGGGATTATTGATAGTGACTGCAAAGGAGACAGGGTCTTAACTGATTGCCCTCCTTTTGGGCACGTGCAACTCAGAGTAGTCTGCCTGCAGCTTTGAATCTTTCTACAAAGAAGTTTCTGAATGCTTTTTAGGATTTCCTAGTATTTGGAAGTACGTACTTCCAAAAGTTTGTGGGAGATGGTTTTGGCAACCTTGTGCTTCCTCTGTGTACTGACTTCTAGGAAAAGACCATCACTATTAGAACACTTCAAACTCTACCATCTGTCTTTTATACTATTAACTGAAATATTTTGGCTGTAAAACTACAGTCTGTCTCACTGGATCCAATATAAAAATATCAGCAAAAGAAAGACAACTATGTTAAAGAGAATGCTAAGAGGAAAAGAAGAAAAACTGCTGGGGGAGAGAGAAAGAGAAAAAGAGAGGAATACAATGAAGAAAAAAGACATATGAAGAAAAGGAGTTACAAATTTTGTATGTGACCGTATGAAGCAATTTGAATGAGAACAGCAATCAACTGGAGCATCTAAAATCCCAGCAGATAGACGTGCCTGTGTTTTAATTGTTGAAGTTACTATTCTCTAGTAAAAAGAAAGCAGGTAAAGTGACTTACTGAAGCCATGCTGTTACGCTTTCTCCTTTTTAACTTTCTAGCTCCAACTAGTTTTTTCTCATGTTCTGTCTCCATAGGCAGATGGGTCATGAATTCTCTGCAGTGACTTCTTGCTTACTTTTTTTTAAAAAAACAAATGAAAAAATAAACCCTCAGTTTGTGATGAGGGTGTCTCACCAGAATTTTTGATATCTTGATAATAATGGGGGGGAAGGGGGGAGAAAAAAAAAAACAAAACCTGAAACATAGCAGTAATCCAAATAACTGTAGACTTCAAACTTGAGCATCAGACTAGGCCATGTGGACCACATAGATATGGATTGGAGTATGGATAGTGGTCTATGCCTAAACTCAAGACTAAAAATTAACTACATCACAAATGAGTTTTTAACTGTAACACAAAACATGTAAAATATATTAGTAGCAGACTTCAGAAAAGTCAATTTCAGCCTATCCATGCAGTTACTCAGTTTAGCATTTTGAAAAGGGAAAAAACACTCTGTCTTCTTCTTCTCTTCTTCTATATTACCTGAGAGCTTTTGAAAACCTTTCTGTTCTTTCAGATTTATGGATCCCTTAAGTACTCTTTCCATTTGTGATTCTGTTGGTAACCCCGCCCCAACCCCCCACCCAAATTATTCTTATTATGTTGTTCTGTTTCAGATGAAAATGAAACTCTGGTCCTAGGTTGCAATGCATTCCACATAATCCACATATTAACAGTTTTATTTGCTATTGTGATTGTAATTAAGACAAAAAAGAAATTCTATATTACTACAAAGAAAAGCTAGAGAAAACTAGAGAAAGAAGGAAAGCATTTTCAGTACCCTGAAACTAACTGTTGATCTTAGGAGAAGTAACTGAAGTAACAATATATTTATTATATTAATGGAAATCTAATTAAACTGTAGTTAACCAAGTAGCTGTGTGTTCAGCCAGAAACTGCCATTGACTGCATAGAAACATAAACTGTTCATTGCTGGGTTTTAGATTTTATACTGCTGAAAGCTACTGGTAGAGCTCCTCATTTAGCTCCGGTTATATGAAATTTGGCTTCTGTAGGATTTTGATCGATTAAATTCTTAGTACCATTAAGTAGTTTAGATTAAGTATTCTTGGCTATGCCACAAATTGTTTTATGTAATGCCATAGAATCATAAAATGGTTTGGGTTGGAAGGGACCTTAAAAATCATGCAGTTCCAATGCCCCTGCCCTGGGCAGGGAAAGTTCTCAGTAAACCATGTTGCTCAAAGCAACATCCAGTCTGGCCTTGAACCCCTCCAGGGATAGGGCAGCCACAGCTTCTCTGGGCAACCTGGGCTACCACCTTCACGGGAAAGAATTTCTTCTGGAGTTCTAATCTTAATGTTCCCACATGCTTTCACTTTAAAACCATTACCCCTTGTCCTATGGCTCTACTCCCTGATCAAGAGTCCTTCCCCATCTCTCTTGGAGCCCCTTCAGGGACTGGAAGTGGCTGAACAACCCAAATTCTCTCAGTCTGTCCTCATGGAAAAAGTGCTCAAGCCACTTGATCATCTTTGTGGCCCTCTTCCCTTAATATATGTAATAAAAACATAAATTAACAATATGATTGCTGGTCAGTTCATTCAGTGACTTTCTTCCATGTTCTTTATTGACTAATGGCATTAGCATTAGGAAGTCTCACTCTGTTGAAGCTGGTGAAACTACCAACTTTCCTTAAATATGCTAATATTATAATCTTTCCTCTTTGATTCGCTAGCATTAAGGTAAGAGTACTTTCATTTATCAACTGAGGAATGTGATCTTACTTACTAGCAAGTACCACACCACTATTTAGGTAGCATTACAGGGCTTTGTGGCATAGAAAAGAACTGAGAATCCCCTGACACTCTCACTCTGCTAAGGATAATATTTGGAACAGCCAGAAGCTGCTGGGAAGTCAGAATACAAAATGTAAATGATGCTGGAAGCAGGAAGATGGATTAGCAGACTTAAGGGGATTTATAATGAAATAAAGCAGACAAAAGCCAACACCTTACAGCCTTTTATTTTTACTCCTAAAAATGAGTACAGCCATGTTTTCTTTTTGCTGCTACTACTCATTTGAAGATTTTAGTGCTAAGTGAAATGTTTTTAATAATATTACAAAGTAGCCTTTTTTTTTTTTTTCCCAGAAGATTTAGCCAAATAAAATTCATGGTGTTATTATAGTAATATTTCTTTGGAATAGTAATTTGATCTGTATCTTAATTTGAAGTGCTGATGTTCATAATTTCTTGGCCAAAATCCAATCACAGTAATTACAGTTAGTGGATCGAATTTCACCTGGCAGTTTCCAAGGGAGAGAATAGGTTTATTTCTTTCCTGCAGCATTACCAGGTCCTCAGAACAACTGTCATGTGTAGCCCTGAAGATCTAGTCATCAGGAAAAGTCTTAGTAATATACTGTAGTGGAAAATGTAATTCAAGGATTTGAATTTTAATTTCCAGGTTATTTTGTGGATTAATATTATTGATACAAAGAACCAGACTGTTCAGTAATAACATTTTCTGGTTTTCAGTCTATATAACAAAGAATTGCTGTATTTTTTTACTAATGTGCTCTGGATAGTGGAGTTAGATTAGACACTGATTTTGCAAGCTTCTATGTGATTACTTCAGTGAGACTACTTATGAACTCTTTTTTGTGGCCTTGTGTCTGGGTCTGTGTACCCATACAGCCCAATGCAGCTACAAGAGCTCTATCACTGGAACAAAGATTTCAATTCTGAGATAAAATCTGAGTTATGTTCTGTGGCACAGAGTTTTTTCTTCTGTCTTCTGCCGCTTGGTTCCTGTGATAGTAATTTTGAAATTTTGATACTGGTTTGGGTTTTTTTTGTTCTTCTCTTCTCTTTTTT
>VZTM01021578.1:67915-78744 GCA_013400555.1 Jacana jacana
TTTTGGGGACATAGGGTGGTAGAGACTTATGGTTTGTTTGGGGATTATTTTTTTTTAATCATGAGTAATACATGGAGAAGGAACTTTATGAACAAGCTACTAATGTTGTGGTACTCCTACTTTAGCTAGTACTGGACTATTGCCTATTCTGGAGTAAGTATTCTCTCTTTTTTCCACTCAAAGCCCCCCAAAATATGGCATTATTTCAGCAGAGACTGATTTTTGGTTTGGTGGGGCTTTTGGGTTTTGTTGTTTTTTAAGCTTTTGTTTCTTAGGATGGAAAAACATGTAGATCTGCTCACCTACACCTAGTGCTCCACTATTCAGCCATTAAAAGGATTGGTTTGATTGTTAAGTTAATGTAACTGTATTTTAAACCAACTATATATGCTTTGCTGCAGGAAGGGATAGGTGCAAGACACCCTCCTGACAGGCAGTAGAAAAGAGCATTTAACTGTTGGGGTTAAGGTTATTTAATGCATTGGAACTAGATATTTATATTTATGGGGAGATCTTCTAATGATTTTATGTGCCTGAAACCCAAGAACGACCCCCTAAAGAAAGTATGTGGAAAGTTATATGTGTAAAATATGTCAACAGAATTAAATACATAACAAAACTGTCAAGTTTCTTTATATACCCTTCATTAGCGGATCACTTAGGGGATCTTTTTGGTCTGCCCTGTTGATATAGACAGGTGTTCCTGGTAATGTTATATGAGTAAGCAGAGTTGGTGAATCCAAGGCAGGGTCACTTACTGGAAGCCTCAATGTCAGAGGGAATATGAGATGCTGCTGTCCCTGCTGGAGTTGTATTACATACAAAGTTTTACTCTTCCACTCTCTTGCATTCCTTCATCACCTTCAAAATAATCAATTTCCTGATTCTGTATGGCTTGTTTTTTTCTTTTTTTTCTTTTTTTTTTCCAATTTATTAAATGCTTTATAGATAATAAACACAATGCTTTGTTTTCCCCTTACAACATCTATGTTTGATAGTCCATTATTGAAGGAGAAGATGAAGTGACAAAGGAAGGATAAAATATATGCATCAAGTTTTCTTTGAGTTCGTTTTATCCTATGATGACTGCAGAGCATGTTTTCAGCACTGGGGAGACAACTGAATTTCTCTTCATCCTGGCCATATCTGGATTGCAAAAGGAAACTGGTGTGCTGCTAATTTTCCCTCAGAAGGAGGTAGCAGTGTGTGTGGGCAGGAAAAGAGCAGTGAGGCATTTCAATGGCATTCAAATCATAGAAGCCAGGTGATCCCAGAATTTTGGGGGATTTGAACATGCTTAATAGTCAGTGGTGACACAGCCTTTATGTGCCTCAGCATTAAGACTGGATTTGTTGAATGGGAACAAATTCCCCTCATCCTTGATGTCTTTGGTGTAAGTAAACCATAATAATCCTGGAGAAAATTAAAGGCAAGGAAGGAAAAATAGGGAAGGTATATTCTAGAACTAGCTGTTTTGTCTGTGTCTGTCCTTTCATGGACAGCTAATAGGGAGAGAGTAAAAAATACTTTACTTTTCAACAACAATCAGGGAATGAGAAATTATGTGTTGAATTTTTAATTGACTTGATTTTCTGCAAAATGAAGCATTTTCCTTTTCCAGAGACTGGGAGGAACAAACACTTCCCTAGTTTTACAGGATTTTGCATTTCCTCCTGGCTGACTTCTTTACTTTTTTTCCTCTCTGACTCATGCCAAGAGCTATTTCAGCTTGACATATTGTGAGTGCATTTTCTGTCTATAATGAAATGGAGAAATGTGAATGAGAGATGTGCAGTAGGCTTGCTCACTCCTGGATGCCTCCCTATCGATAAGTAAGCTTAGGTATAGCCAAAAATGGACTTGTATTTACTTCAAAGCCATCTGAGTTCCCTTCATTCAAGTTGTCTGTAGCACTGTGGGTGTCCTCCTGTCCTTGAAGTGATTCATACTTCTTGCTACAGAAGATTTCCACTTTCCTCTTTACCTCACTCCTTGTAAATAAGTCAAAATAGGTCACTTCTTTACATGACATCTTTCAAATGTCTGGTATTTCCTCTTCTACAGACAGCTAGAACTCTCCTCTGTAGCTGTATTAGCTTGAAGTTTAATCATTTGTGTTAATGTTTTCATTTGATTTCTATAGTGCATACATATTGATATTGCTATAGCCAGATTCTAACCCACTGTACATCAATTTTCCAAGTGTAAAGTGATAATATTTCCTTACAACATAAAGACTGTTTTGTAGCCTTGCTAATTAATACTGGTAACACTTCACATAGTGAAAGTCAGTTACTGACCAAGGATGAGTTAAAGTTCAAGCTTGTCTGCTACTCCGTGGATTTTATATTGTGCATTTCATATGTCCTCACTGATTCATGGTATTTTGTGTTCACAATTAAGTTAAATGGCATTTAAACTTTCAGTTTGTAATCTGGCTCCTGTTAGGGGATACTACTAAGGTTATGAGCACTATCATCATGCTCCAACTAACGGCAGTTTGGTTTGGATTTTAGATTTGTCATTTCATACCAGTAGGATCTGGTCCCTCATTCAGCTTCCAGATATGTATGAGATTCTTATTTCACAAGATGAAGGTGAAGCTGACTGAAGAATTATGGTACCTTGCCTCTCCCTTTGCTTCAGCCAATTCTTTCAAGGCATTTCAAGGCCTGACTTGACTTCTAAGGGCCTGCCGAAGACAAATCTGTAATTCCCCCCCCCTCTATTTGAGTTAAATTACGCATTTGTGAAATCAGGAAGGACAAGTAAATCTCACTCACGTCAAGGAAATAGAAATATTTCCATGGGTAGGGTTAGCAGGTCTAAATCATGACCTAGTTTTTTTCTGGATACAGGCTTATTTCCCATTTGTTTATTAACATAGAGAGCAAAGAGATATGCTGCGGCATCAACTGAGACACTGGGAAAATGCAAACCTACTTGTGACGTCCCTGGATTCTGTGACATGCAAGGGGGAATACTGTCATGTTTTCATATGTTCAGCAGAAATCTCAAAAAAACCCAAACCAAACAAAAACCAAAACAGAAAGAGATAAAAGGGGAAAAAAAGAGAAAGAATAAAAATAAAAAAAATAAAAAGGAAAAGAAAAATAAAAAAAAAAAAGAAAAAAAGAAAAAGAAAAAGAAAAAGAAAAAAAAAAAGAAAAAAAGAAAAAGAAGACATTATCTACTGTTTTATTTTGGGAGAAAAGGTGCTAGTGTCTTTTAACAGTGACATTCAGGTCAGACAGAGTTATTCTGGCCACTGGGAGATGTTACTATTTGAACCTTGGTTTATCAATCATTAGATCTGAAAAAATACCTTGAACACAGTAGCCAGAAGTTATCCATGCTTCTGATGGAACTCAGTCTTCAAACTGAGAACACCATTTTCTAGTTACTTTATACTTCTGTATTATTAAGAGAAATTAGCAGTCCAGAGTTCCCAGCAGGAGAAATTAAGCTTTTTGGTTTATAGTCTTTTCTTACATTCCTCTACTCCTTCTGCAGTAGCTATAGGAATTTGAGATCTTTTAAGTGACCTAATTGCTTTGTGCTTTTGGTTTTATTAATGATAATTACTTTAAAATGATGAGTAGAAAATTAAGCGTCAGAAGCTGAATAATGGAAATTGAATGGGCACATAGACATAAGCTACTGGGTACCCAGTAAATTCTCAGTTTCTTATTTCTACACTTGAGAGTGATTTAAGCCAACAGCTGTGGAAAGAAAACTGTAAACCTAATGGTCTTTAATCCTTTTTTTTCTTTTTGTTAAGGTATTTAATTTTTTTTTTAACTTACAAGCAGCTTGAATCTTCTCTCTCTACAATAATTAGTATTATTTTTTCAATTCAGCTTTGAGATACTAACTACTTAGGGATTATAGAATCATAGACCTGCCTAGGAAGGGACCTTTAAAATCATCTAGTCCAACAATCAACATAACTCTAATAAAAAAACAACTCATCAATTAGCCGTGTCATTAAGTACTGTCAACCCATCTTTTAATACCTCCAGAGATGGTGGCTCTACCACTTCCCTGGACAGACCATTCCAATGCTTGATAACCCTTTCACGGTAAAAAATTTTCATTATATCCAATCTGAACCTTCCCTGGTGCAACTCAAGGTCATTTCCTCTTGTCACATATTTCTTTGGAGAAGAGACTAATGCTCACTTCTTTACAACTTTCATTCAGGGAGTTGTAGAGAGCGATAACATCTGCCCTCAGCCTTCTCTTCTCCAGGCTGAAAAACCACAAGCTTCCTCAGCCTCTCCTCATAAGGCTTACTCCCCAGCCCCCTCACCATTTTCGTTGCCCTTCTTTTGACCTGCTCCAGCACCTCAATGTCTTTTGTGTGGTAAGGGGCATAAAACTGGACACAGTACTCAAGATGGGGCCTCACCAATGCCAAGTAGAGGGGGACGGTCACCTCCCAAATCCTACTCATGACACTGCTCCTGATACAGGCCAGGATGCTGTTGGCCTCCTTGGCCACCTGGGCACACTGCTGTCTCATGTTCAGCTGACAGTTGACCAACACCCACAGGTCTTTTTCTGCCAGGCAGCTCGCCAGCCATTCTTCCCCAAACCTGCAGCGCTGCATTGGGTTGTTGTGTCCTAAGTGCAGGACCCAGCACTTGGCTTTATTGAATCTCATCCCATTGGTCTCAGCCAATTGATCCAGCCTGTCCATATCCCTCTGCAAATCCTTTCTACCCTCAATCAGGTCGACACTCCCACCTAACTTGGTGTGATCTGCAAACTTACAGAGGGTACACATGATGCCCTTGTCCAGATCATTGATAAAGAGGTTAAAGAGAACCAGTCCTAATAACAAGCCCTGGAGTATATGACTGTGACTGGCCTCCATTCACCACCAGAGTAGGTCCAGCTGTCCAGCCAGTTTTTACCCCAGTGGAGAGTACTCATGTCCAAGCCATGGCCAGACAGTTTCTTCAGGAGGATACTGTGGGAGACTGTATCAAACGCCTTACTAAAATCCAGGTAAACAACATCCACAGCCTTTCCCTCATCCACTAAGCAGGTCACTTTGTCATAGAAGGAGGTCAGGTTTGTCAAACAGGACCTGTGCTGTCTGGGCCTGAGTACCCGGATGTTCTTCATGTGCTGCATAATGGCAGGTCATTAAATGAGCTTTCTCGCTCACTTCTCTGGCATTTAAAGGGGATCATTGCCTTCTTTCTTGCTTAGTCTATGAATTCAACACAAAAGATGCTACCAAGACACTCTAAATATTACAAATCGGTCTGTGTTTGCAGTATTCTGTGGAATTCTCTAATAACATTTACATAGAATCATCCCTTGTTATTAAATGATAATGATGACTTTATTGATATGAATCATAAAGAATTCCTAGTTTTCTTGTCAAGTCAATTTTAAGGTTATAAAAAATTAATAGCTTGTACAGATGCTCCAGTAAACATCTTGGCTTGAATATCTGACATGCACATTTTGATGGAGACGTGATGAGATGAAGAAAAATATTTCAAGAATAGCCCATGCTCCATCCTAAGAAACCATTTCAGAAATGCTGATAACCAATGAGCACCAGAGGGCTTTAAGAAATTAAGGTAATTAGAGTTAATAATAATACTTGAACATACAAAGTCAGGAAATTCACAGTAGTTTCAAGGAAGTTTTGTGTTTTAATTTGCTTATGTGTCTAAAGTCTAGTGTTGAATACTCATAAATAGAGTGTACCAAAATAAAAGGTTATCTTTTCTTTGCTGGAAGATTTGTATTGATTTCCAGTGCTTTCAATTAGACTGTTAGAGGTTTACAACAGGAATCGTGGTAGGTATGAAGATTTAGATTCTCAGTGTGTGGAACTGGTATATGGGTAGAAATGCATCAAGTTTTTCTTTATTGGTCCAGTACTGACAGATTTTTCCTTCCCACTTCATAGGTTCAGTGGCTTATTTTTACAGGAAGTAATTATATCGTACATTATTCACTTTTAACACACAAATAGTATTTTTTAATCTCATTCTATATATTTTTGTCTCCCATACTGTACATTTGGTATTATTTTGAACTTTAAGAGTGTTATTTTAGTATTGGCTCTTTTCACTGGGAAACTATTTTGAAGACAAGAGAGATAAATGATTTATGCTCAGATTTATTTGGTGGCATTACAGAATATCTTTACGTTAATCTTATTTTTAGACCTGCACGATGTTTTCTTCAATTCCTCTAGATATATCTATGAGAAAATAAAACAAAGGAAAGTGGAATAGTTCATTAACTTCATAAACAATAAGCTATAAGGAAGCTGTCACATACCAGATATGAAGTAAAATTCATACTGTTTCTCTTCTGTCCATATTTTAGAGAAAAAAAAATGTCTCCAGATGATACTAGGCATTTAAACAGTGTTGTATGGTACTTAGCTTATATGTTAATGCATCAGTGTTGTGTGGTTCAAAGTTGTTGACATAATTTCTTTAGTGTTTTCTAAAGTTATGTGCTTCAATACTGATTGCCTTACGTTTTTATACTGCTGATATTTAATGAAGAAATGCCACACTAGGGTGCCACTATTTTTTGGTTATTCATTTGGTTTGGGTTTACAGAGGAGGTGTCTGGGGTAGATCTTACTGGGGACAATGTGTCTATGGGAACAAGGGAATTGGATTCCAGCTCTAGGTCATATTTTTTTGGCTGTTTTCCTGTACTTTCCTCGATCCTTGCTTCCTTGTTTTTATGAATGGGTTTGTACTTCAGCTGCCCCCACTGAATGCCTCCAGGTTATTGCATTGCCATTTACAGAGTGCTTATAGAGCAACTCAAAAAGGTAGTTCTTGATGCCTGAATGTAGTAACATACCTTATACAAGAAATGGGAACAGTTAATTTTGCTGATTGATTACATAATTATTATTAAATGTCTTTTAAGCTAGAAATTTCAGAAGAGCAATTAAATTATGTAGCTGAATGTCAAACTTTGAAAGCACAAGCCTCTTCTCAGGTTAATCACAGGGTCTCTGATCTTTTCATTACATTTTAAGGCCTCTTGAAATGACAAGATTGATATGAAAAAAATAACATGAAATCACGCAATAACTGCATGTTATGTTTTCCAATACACTGAGGTAGCTACATATTAATTACTTGTGGAGCTATTAAATGAAAATGCACAGTAGTATTCAGGAATATGTGATTACTCAGAAGATTTCTTTATTAAAACTATAACTTATATTAAACAATAGGTCCCCCCCCTCCCTTTATGCAACACCTCATGCTTGGTGGTATTAAAATCTTTTCCCAATTTGGTTAATTTAATCCCTATAGCAAAACTGCTCAAAGCAAAGTGATGATTATTTTAAGTTTCTGATTTGTCTTTATGTAATACAGCAGTTCGTGAAGAGTTAATAAGTTACTCCTTCCTTCCTTTCCCTCCCCACAAAGAATAATCAAAACTGATTCAGTACTTCCATGCTGAAGGACAAATACATCATTGGAAATTTCAGAGGCAAAGCAGCATGTCTGCCAGAGGGATATCTGTTTCTAGACAGGTTCAGTATGTGTGTAGCAATGATCTGTAGTAAAGCCTATAGCAAACCAAAGAAGAGATGTGTTTACATCTGAAAACTCAGCTTTTACATCAGCAGTTCATTATTGTGATTGCTGTTGTTCTTCTTGTTGTTGTTATTATTATTATTTTTATGTCTTCCAGCATCTGTTTTACAAAACAGTTGAATCAGCTGTGGCAACTGCAAGGACAATAATGTATTGAATGTGACTGGATGTGCATAATAATAAGTAGCAGATAGAGTGCATGCAAAATTGGCACAAAAAATGCAGAAAGTGAAGACAGTTGTGCTTTATATGTGGTCCAAGACTTGGTCAGAAGAGAAGTTTAATAAGGATTATTACCAGAAAGAGGAAGAAAAAAATTCACAACACTGATAAAGAAAAATTGTAAAAGCCAAACTGTGAAGCAATTTGTGTGGTTGGAGTTAGTGAGAGCACAATTAGTACCTAGGGTTTAGAAAGAGTCTTAAATCAGTGTAACCAGATGTAACCGATGGTAGTGAGAGTTCATGGCAAACACACCTCAGGATTCCATTTGATCCAAGTGATGCTTTGAGCACTGTGAAATATTCTCGGCAAGCATGGTTAAATAATCGGGTTCAGTGTTAAAATGCACTGAAACCTGTTTGTATAAACATCGTTTCAGCATGGAGCTCTGAGGAATTATTTTTGTGACTGAATTGTCTGTTTTCATCAAATCTTCCAGGTATAGAAGGACTCAGTTTTTGAATTATGTACATTGTCAGAGCAAGTTATTTAAGAACTAGAAAATGTTTAAGAATCCAGATATTCTGGAGATTGTTGCTAACAAAGAAAACTGTGTTACATAACCACAGTGGTCACAGTCTCAAAGTGAATGCCGATTAGAAATGTTTCCTGAATTACAGATTTTGTTATAAATAATAGAGCATGAAGATTAATTGCTTTTGGCAGCAGCTAGATTTTTGTCCATTTTTAAAGGAAGCACAAATGGATTTCCACTTTTACAAATTCCCATGGCTATTGAGAAGGTTGTTACTATTCTCTGAGCCTGAGAAAACATACACAGAGTGTACACGTGATTTCCCAAATGCATCGGTAGGTCATAGATCCAGGTTTCTAGGGTACACATTTGCTATGAGCATTAGAAGCTTCATTCTGATTTTCATTAGATTTTATATTTTAAACAAAACAAAACAAACAAACAAACAAACAAAAAACAACAAAAAATTCATCCTTTTCAATTGGTTCTTTTAAATGACTATGCTGCTATATTAAAGTAAAACAGGAAGAGAGACATATGTTGCTTTATAGGTTTTGTGGGTTTTTTTCAGCTTGGGTTAGAGTCATAAAAACAAAGATTCTCTCTCTTCCCCTCTCCCACCCAGTATTGTTCCTGCACATCATTATTGGCCAAACAGCAGTATAGTCCTTTGTGACATACAGTACAACAGTACATAGGTGAAGTGACTGCCTGCTTCTTACTTGGTCAACAAATTCCAACAAGATTCCCTTTTCCCACATATAGAATGATAGTGTGTGGTCTCTATATTTAGATTCAGAAAAAGCTAAGTTTATAATAAGTGATGCGTTAATAGAATTGAAGGCTTGGGAGTTTTTGTGGTCGTGTTTTTTCCTCCACCCTCCATGATATTTTTATTCTCTTCTGTTTTCATTCTGAATGTTGAACAAGGCTATTTAGTTGTTTGCCCACTTACAGAAGATGTACCATCTCTTTCAAATATTTTTAAGAATGCTTAGTTCTCTATGCTTTGACACAGGAAAGAAGTAACAATCAAACCGTTCTTGCTGGAGGTACACTGTTTTACAAGATTTTTTAGACTCATACTTGAGTTTTCATCATACTGCTTTTGTTGTTCTGCACTGCGGCAAATCAGTGCTTTGTGGCACCAGCAGTAAACCAAAACATCCATAAAACTGAGTGGCATTGGCTGGTCTGACAGTCTAATTTGTCTACTAAAAGAGAAGAGTTTAACAGAATATGTAATTGTTCATTCTAGATTCAGTCAGAATTATATTCTAACACCTCCAGATTTTAAAAGAGCTCCTCAATGATCAATACTTCCATTGCAACTTTCTAGTGTGCATACAAAAGAAAAAGTTGGGTAAGACTTCAGCAGCCATGTCCTCAGTGTGCAGAGATAAATGCAATTCTTTCAGCTTAGTATGAGGTGATAGGCACTGGGTGATGTGGGCACAGAAAGGTGGCTGGAGCCATGGCTGTGTGATCACTGCCAGCAATCACAACCTTCTCTTTATGAGACTGGCATCCCTGAAGGGTTTGGGTTTGTTTTGTTTTCCTCCTAATTTTAACAGGAGCTGCTCTGTTGAGGCTGAAAAAATTCAGCCAGAGATACAACAGCAAGATGGATAACATGTAATCAGAGAGTAACACTTAGGGAGAACCTGTGGTGTCCTCATGCCAGCATAATGACCTTGTATTTATTAAAATAAATATCCCCAAGCAAGGCAGTACAAAGGAGTTCAATAACAGAAATGTTTTCCTGTCCTCCTGCTGCTGAGTGAACACAGTTTGAAGGTTCCACCTATAATTGAAAGCAGTCTGCGTGCTCATAACTGTTAAGGCTAATTTATTTGTTTATGACAAATAACTGCATAGAGAGTACACAGGAAAGGGGTGGTGTAAGGCAAAATTGAGACAAATTTTCCAGCTGCGCTGAGGAAAGACAGCAAATTCGCTGCATTATTATTGTAAGTGATGATGATGATAATGATGGTAAAAAATTAGAAAATAAAAACGAGTCAAAGCAGTTGTAAGCATTTTCCTTATTTATAGGTAGGTTCATTGTTGCAGTGACACTTTTACGTGGCATTTTCAGATGTTTCTGGGTCTGGTTGGACTAAGTGCCATGAAAACTTGACTTAACATGTAAGACCTGAACACAAAAACCAGGAAGCTAAACTGGTTTCCAGCAGTCTTTCGTTCTTGTTATTATTTCCATCCTTAGAGATATTCCAGATAGTAAAGACCAGGTACACATGGTCCTGAGTAAACTGCTCTAGTTGACTGCGTTTTGAGAGAGGAGTTGGACTTAGTATCTTCAGAGGTCCGTAACATCTTCAGCCACCTCTCATTCTGTGAAATGGTCTGCTGATATATCCTCTGTTGTCAACTGTATATATCCTCAAAATACCCCTTCAAAGGGGAAAATGCTAGAATTGTAGAGCTGACATTGCTCAAGGCAAGGTAGTCATCCTTGTGACACAGGATACAGTTGAGTATGCTTATACCCTTCCTGATAAATG
>VZTM01021579.1:5331-22556 GCA_013400555.1 Jacana jacana
TAATTAGTAGTTAAATAAGTGAAAAATACAGAACAGTTTTTTAATAGGAACTTTAAAATATACTCACAAGCTGCTATATTATTCTCAATACCTATCAGAAGAAAAGAATAATTAAACTAAAACATATTCTGGACAAATAAAATCGCATCCTGAACAGACAACTTTTGTGTCTGTTCAACAGATATAATTTTAAAATTATTGGCATATGAAGTTTTCTTCCACCTTGGAAAAAAAAAAATAGATGTGTGCTGAAAATGCTGACAAAGCCCTTCAATGGTATTGCCATCAGATGCTAATATAATTAAGTCCCAGAATAAGGTACAGCATGTTAGTGATACAACTTGTCAGTAATTATGCAATGATTTATGATCTGCAGCTACCAAGAGAGCACCAACAAGACAAGCAATATTGCACACATTGTTAAAAGGCAACATTTTCTGCAATACTTTTAAAGGGAAAAATTATCATTAGGTTGTCTATGTGAGACCCCTTCAAAGATACTTAGGTAGCTGCATGTACAATTAGGTATCTGATATAATTCTAAAAGACTGTAGGCAACTCTACTGATTTGTTTTTTAGTACAAATACCTATGCATACAAAAAACTGGAAAGTGATGCAGTAGAGAAACAACACAGAATTCAAAAGCTTTTGTTTTTAGGTGAAATGAGCTCTCAGGTGAAATGAGTAACAAAATTTCCACAAAAACAGTAAGCAGTTAAATACAATTCAAAACTGTCCACTTAGCTAAAACTAGCTGTCAGACAGCTCAATATGGTATACTCTACTATTCAGCAGAGAACATGATTTATGATATGTCAAGAAAACACAGTAGTAATAATGAATAACTAAAATTAAGGATGCTCTTAAGTAAGGCAACAATATTGTTTAAATACCTTATTATATTACACTGTCTGCGAGAAAACATACTAGAAAATAATGTAAAAATCAATTCAGGCAACCTTTGATATGCTGCTTGTTTCCCCCACGTCCCCTGCCTCACCCTTCCTACTATAATTCTTCTGCAAAATTCTGAAACATATTCTCATCTGCAGATTTGGGTCCCATTATACATTTCTAAATTTTCCCTGATGATATGGTATGTCTCTATACATATATATGTAGTTGTTCCTCATTTTCAGAAAAGCTATGGTGACCTAATACACTATTTAAATGAATGTTAGAAGGAAATATAATGAAAATTTATTTTATTGAAAACATTTTCATATAATGTGAAAATTAGCCTATGAAAACAGCTGACTCATGAGCTGGTGCCTAAAAGAGCAGAGGACAGCCAACTAACCAGTGAAAGATTAGCTGGAGAGCTAAGCAGATATGACACATTCCATAGAGGAAGACTTTCTAATAACATTCCTAATAAATGTTACAGCACTCAACATGGTACAGGGATCAAATAGTGACATAGGTTTCAGTGATATCCTACACTTTGTCTGATGGTATTTGTACAACAGAAAGAGACATTTTAGAACAAACAAGGTGCTTTTTTTCAGTTTTATTTTTTTAATAGAAAAATGTATGTTTCCTATGTTTGTTGCAAAGTGTAATATATCAAATCTTGATGCCTTTCAGATAAACCACAGAATACAATTTCCTTTACTACAGAGCACTCCACAGTTCCAGGGACATCTTGGTATTGATCCAGAGTGCGCAGAGAAAACTTTGCTCTTGATTTCCACATCATCTACTTACATTTGGCCCAGATATAAATAGTAACCTCAGCTCAATTCAGGCTTTTCATCAAAACTGATAAGATGTAATTTTGGTGACATGATTCTCTCATGTGCCACTTCAGATTGAACTTTATGCCAAATAGAAAACCTACATACAATTACCTTTTTTAACAACAAAGGAGGCCACAATAAATTGATAGTTTCCTGATTCAGAGTAACATTACCATCATTACCATCCTTTTTCTTTTTTTTTTTTTTTCTTTTTTTTTTTAATCAAGAAACAGAATCAATGGATGCACAACAATTTATTTGTTTTGGAAAATATTTTTCAGTTCAGTTCCAAGATAGACACTACTGTTTACTGCATTGCTTCTCTTCTCCCTTTTAAATCTTTCCGCTCTTACTTTAATTCTATAGCCCATTATAATTTCTGATCAAACAGCACTCCTTCTTTCTTTCCCAATTACTTGAGGATAAGTAAAGGACAGGAGAGTAGAGATAATCTCTTATACTTAATAAATTTTAATTACTTTTCTTCTTTTGCCTCTTATTGTTGCCCTACAAAATTATGTTAGCAGTGAAAACATTTCCTTCAGTTCTGTAATGTTCAAGTAAAACTTTGAGAGTAGTTATACTGCAATTACACATTTTGACCAAGAGGCAGTTATATTAATGGGAATTAAAAAAGTAAAATAAAAAAAGTACAATTATAGTCTTGGTAACGTAACCTGGATTCTAATCCTTTTTAAAAATTAAAATATCAAATAGAAAAATAGCAAAGGCATCTGTCATGTAAATATCATTCCAATTCTGTGAACTGGAGTTAATTGCAAAAACAAACCCAGCCTTTCCATGATGTAGCTACACTGGACCTTATACAAAACTACCATGTAAATGAAATGAATGTTTTAAAATCACTTTAATGGCATTATACTTCAATGAATGTCATAAAAAATCTCATTCTTGCAAGGTCATGAATTTCCACTGTGAAGGGCAGCCTCCACATTGGCAGCTTGCAGCCTACAAGGGAAAGTATTTTAGACATTTTGGTGAGTCGCCAAGGGGAGCTGCCCTGGAGTTTGCCCAGCATGCAGTGGAGAAGCCGAGCTCAGCATACAGAGACTTCTGAAGCCTGAGGTGCCCTTGCAGAAGTGCTTCACTGCCCTGGAGAGAGAAGAGGAATGACCCATTGCATCAAGAGAAGCGCTGGAGCTGAGTAAGGTGACTCAGTCTGCTCCCCAAGTAACAAACTGCACAACTAAGGAATGGCGACAGATGATGGTAGAAGATGACACACTTCAGAGGCACCCATTTGCCAATGTGATGCACTTTCTAGGGATCATATTAGGTATGTCACCAAGACACTACCAAACCTTGTACAGTCCTCTGACTATAATCTGCTAATGCCATTTCATGTGGGCACCAGTGATTCAGCCAGGAACAGCCTGAAGACTAATAAGGGATCAGGAACTCTGGGGCACAGGTAGCTTTTTCATCAGTCATCCTGGTCAAAGGGAAGTGAGTTAATAGGGCAAGGTGAATCTGGCAAATCATCAAATGGCTGCCAGACTGGTGCCAAAGCACGGGGTTTAGATATGTAGATCAGAGGACTTGCTTTGAGAAACCTGGTTTACTGTGGTGTGATGGAGTCCACTTGTCTGAGAATGGGAAGAGCATCTTCAGTCAGAGGTTTTCTAAACTTGTGAAGAGGGCTTTAAACTAAAGTTACTGTGGAAAGGGAACTGCAGTACATCCCACTCCCACCAGTATGATGCCCATGTCAGCAGCAGATGCTCAGAGCCTTGAGAAGAGTTGCAGATCAGCAGGAGGGCACCTGGAGTGAAACACAAATAAATGCCAGCCACTTTAGCCAATAATTTAGCTTCATCATGAGCCCAATTTAAATGCCTCATGGCAAACACACATAACAAGCTGAAGAAACAGGAGTTAAGAGATGTGCACATCTGCAGTGATATGATCTTATTGACTGGAATCTTGGAATAGAAGGATACAGGCTGTTTAGGAATGACAGGCAGAGGAGATGAGGTGGGGGTGTCACCCTCTATGTCAATGGCCAGATGGAGTGCATGGAGCTCCTCCTGGGGATGGATGAGGATCCAACTGAAAGTTTATGGGCCAGGATTAAAGGGAGGGCAGGGACAGGTGATGTTACAGTGGGGATCTGCTACAGGCCACACAACCACGAAGACTGAACAGATAAGGCACTGTAGACAGCTAGGAGCAGCCTCACATTTGCAAACTCTGATCTTCTTGGGGTCTGAGACCATCTGGGGAACTCTAAGATTCTCAAGTCCATGGGACCTGAAATTTATCCATAAGTCCTGAGTGAACTGGTAGATGAAGTTGCCAAACACTATCCATTATAACTGAGAAGTCATGACAATCAGGTGAAGTTAACCCACTGGAAAAGGGGAAACATAAGCCCTGTTTTTTAAAAAAAAGGAAAAAGGGAAATCCAGGGAACTACAGGCTGGTCAGTCTCACTGTTGTGTCCTGCAAGATCATGGAGCAGATCCTCCTTGAAACTCTGCTAAGGCACATGGAAAATAAGGTGGTTATTGGTGACAGCACGCATGGCTTTGTTAAAGATAAATTGTGCCTGACAAATTTGGTGGCCTTCTGTAATGAAGTTACAGCATTGGTCAATAAGGGGAGAGTATCTGACATCATCTTATCAGTCTAGCCAGACCTGAGCTTTTGCAGAGCATTTGACACTGTCCTGCATAAAATCCTTGTCTTTAAATTAGAGAGACATGGATTTGACACATGGACCAAGGGTGGATAAAAAAAATTGGCTGGATGGTTACACTCAAAGAGTTGTAGTTAATGGCTTGATGTCCAACAGGTGAGCAGTGGCAGGTAGTGTTCCTTGGCAGTCGGTACTGGGACGGGTACAATTTAACAGCTTTGTTGGCAAAATGGANAATGAAGTTACAGCATTGGTCAA
The DNA here is from genome assembly GCA_013400555.1 of Jacana jacana. Lineage (NCBI taxonomy): Eukaryota > Metazoa > Chordata > Aves > Charadriiformes > Jacanidae > Jacana > Jacana jacana. Next base: position 9,989 of record VZTM01021579.1, read on the forward strand.
TAAGGGGAGAGTATCTGACATCATCTTATCAGTCTAGCCAGACCTGAGCTTTTGCAGAGCATTTGACACTGTCCTGCATAAAATCCTTGTCTTTAAATTAGAGAGACATGGATTTGACACATGGACCAAGGGTGGATAAAAAAAATTGGCTGGATGGTTACACTCAAAGAGTTGTAGTTAATGGCTTGATGTCCAACAGGTGAGCAGTGGCAGGTAGTGTTCCTTGGCAGTCGGTACTGGGACGGGTACAATTTAACAGCTTTGTTGGCAAAATGGATGTTTTGGCACTGAGTGTACCCTCAGGAACTTTGTTGATGACACCCAGCTGTCTGGTGCGGTCAACATGCTGGAGGGAAGGAATGCCATCCAGAGGGACCTGGACAGGTTTGAGAAGTGGTGCTGTGCAAACCTCATGAAGTTCAACCAGGCCAAGTGCAAGGTCCTGCAGGTGGGGCAGGGCAATCCCAAGCACAAATACAGGCTGGGCAGAGAATGGGTTAAGGGCATCCCTAAGGAGAAACACTTGGGGGTGTTGGTGGATATGAGAAGATCAACATAAACCGGCAATGTGTACCTGCAGCCCAGAAATCCAACCACATCTGGGCTGCGTAGAAAGAAGAAGCGTGGCTAGCAGGGGGAGAAGGTGATTCTGCCCATCTCCTCTTCTCTCGTTCATTCTAACGAATATATGTAAGCATCTGAATAAAGCTGTGATCCATCAAATTTTGCATTATAATTACTTTGTTGAATTCATGACTAAATTTATACACTTTTGTTGGCATAACTAAAAATTAAAATTGATAAAAACGTCAATTTCTGTCATCTTCCTAAAAATATAATACAGCATATGTTGACTTCTGTGCTGTTGTTATAGCTTTTAAATTTTGCCTTGGTTGCCAACAGCAAGCAATCAAAATCCCTTTCGCTTGGGAAAGGGATACTCTTAGTCTTTATGCCACGCAAACATAATATTTCCATGGGAGTTGAACAAAAAAACCAGTGGTGTCAGAGTAAAAACAGTAAGGCCATTCCCTGCTCTACTATTGATACTGTATCTTTTTATTAAATTCTTATCTCCTTTTGCCTCAGAATCGCAATTGTGTCCTCATTCCATTTTTTCCTCTGCACAACATGCTAGTATTCCCTGCTGCAAAGAACAGTGTGAACTCTCAAATATTTGTTTATTTAAAAGCTGCACTTCTAACAGCTTTGAATATTTTGCCCATGTTGTAGTTGAAATGTAGCTCTCTCTATGTATATAGTTGGATTATTAGGTCATGATTTTGAGTAATGGCCAGATAACTATTAATTTCTTCTGTGTCTGTTGTCATCCATTTAAACATTCTGTACTCATTTGATACAAATGTAGATGTCAGAAATCTGGTGTTTCATTAAGGTTTCCACAGTGATACAGTGCTGATTAACTTCGCAACTTTGATGCAGGGTTAGCTGATCACCAGCTATCTAGCAGACAAGTGAGATGGCATCATTACAGAGTACCATCAAATGAGTACATTCTCTTCAGTGTATAAAGTGCTCATAATTTCCGTGAATGTCTCAGGACATTTCATTGCATTTTCTTGCCTTTTGTAGCACAATAATTGAAAGATAAGAAAAAGGATTTTGTTAGGGTGACATTAAATGATTTTCAATAGCAATGAGGTCTGAACTAAGAACAGATCTGTTTGTTTCCCTGTTAAAACAAGCTCTTTCACTGTATTTGACAGAGCTGAACCAGGACCCAGTCTGGTGCCTGTCATGTTATCACAGAACTTGAAAACAGAATGATATGCATAGATAAAGATCAATCTCCAATTGTTTTCAAAGAGGTGTAACCAGAATGCAATAGAAAAACTTAATGTGTAAATGTAGACTTGAATTAAATGCTCTGTGAAGATGAAAAACTTAGAAGCCAGCAATAAGACAAAACTCTTGAAAAATTTGTTATATCACACCTGAATTCCTCTGCTGCTTCCTGATACTATATTTCATCTCCCAACTTCCTAAGCTTTTAGCATTTGTATTATTACTGATAAAAATAGTACTTCCTGATATTCTCTTACACAGTTTCTTTTGTTTAACTTTTAATAAAGCTGAGTTGCATTCTGGTGTAAGTTTTTAAAATATCCGCGTTCCTGTGCTACACGAAGAAGAACCAAAATTCACATATTATTCTGTCACATTTGTAATTCTGATTTACTTATGAATGCTTAAATAAAGTCTGTTGATATCAATACTCTATTTAGATTCCACCCTGAATTGGATAGAAAAACCTCTCCAAGTTAAACTGAAGTTTTGATGCATAATGATGCTATGCAAGATCTATTTTTCAGGGAGAGATCTATTCCAGTTGCCTGTTCTTTGTTTGCTTAATTGAAATTGCTTGCCATAAACATTTTTAGCATAAGTCCTGAAGGCAAGAGATGTGACTAATGACAGCCTGTATCAGTTGCTATAGGGTGCAAATGAATAATGTAGTATACATATAGTCAATGGCTACGATTTGTCACTAGGCCTTTGCAAACACAACCATGTTTCACTGAAAAATTTCTTAGGATGAAGTAATATTTTCAAGACCTTTTTCTCAATGGTAGAGTTTCAGTGTGCCTTTCCTAGGACACAGAATATATTTACAAAACTGCAATTTTCTCCAATTTACAACAACTAGAGCTTAACAATTTTGATGTAGAAATAAGCTCTTATTCTGAGCAAAAGCATATGAAATTTAAATACAGCAATTACAAAAAGTTATTTTATGAACATTAAAAAATGTTATTAGTCTAATTTCTAATGATTTTCTTGTTTTCGCATGATTTTCACGTCTTATTCAATTTGTGTGTTATCTCAGGCTTATATCAAATACATGGCCTTTTTAGTTTTGTTATGGTTTGTAACAATTTATTGTCATTTAAATAATTATTCTATCATCCAATAACCCCTCCCCACCTTGGAAGGGGAAAAAAGGAAAACAAGGAAATACAAAGGTAGAAATATAAATAGATGTCATAGGATAAGCCTAAATAACAATAATAATGATCCCCTGTACTCAGCTCTCGTGGAACTGCACCTTGAGTACTGTGTTCAGTTTTGGGCCCCTTACTACAAGAAAGACATATAGGCCCTGGAGTGTGTCCAGAGAAGGGCAACAAAACTGGTGAGGGGTCTGGAGCACAAGGCCTATGAGGAACGGCTGAGGGAGCTGGGATTGTTTAGTCTGGAGAAGAGGAGGTTCAGGGGAGACCTCATCTCACTCTACAAATTCCTGCAGGGAGGCTGGGAAGAGGAGGGGGTCAGCTTTTTCTCCCAAATGACTAATGACAGGACAGACTAATGCAAGTTGCACCAGGAGAGATTTAGATTAGATGTCAGGAAAAACTTTTTCTCCCAAAGAGTGGCACTGGAATGGGCTGCCCAGGGAGTGGTGGAGTCACTGTCCCTGGTGGTGTTCAAGAAACGTCTGGATGAGGTGCTACAAGACATGATTTAGTAGCTTAGTGGGTAGTATTGCTGATAGGAGAGTGGTTGGACTAGACGATCTTGTAGGTCCTTTCTGACCTTGTGTTCCTATGATTCTATGATACCAAACCAGTTATGGTCTTGATGCTAATACAAGGCACATAAGAATTATACTCAGCCAATTTTATCAGAAGGAAGCTGTGCACTCCCATCAGGGGAGAGCAAATGTAGACACTGTGAGTGCTATGGCTTCAGAAGAAAAGGAAGGGCTCAGGGGTCTGGCACCAAGGAAGGAAGTTCTTTGGAACATCACCATCAAGGAGAGAAACTGCTCAGCAAATTTTCTAATTTATATTGAATGTAATATTCATGGTATGAAATAGTCCTGTTGGCCAGCTTAGGTCAAGTGCCTCAGTCTCACTCTTCCTTATCCCTGCACATGGCAAGGCTTGAAAACACCAAGACCTTGAACCCCACGTAGCATAGCTGACTATAAAGTAAATATTTTCACGAAATCAGACACTAGTTTTCTAAAATTGCAATTTTCCCAAGCATTAGAGGAGAAGTTATTTCCATGTTGCTCAAACCAGGACAGGGTTTTAGTTTAGCCCAGTGCCTGATTCCCCGCACAGCACCCTATTGTGCAGAATTTAATGTGTTCTTGTATGTCTGATGTTAGTTTTTGGAGACATTTACTGTTAAAAGGGAAAAAAGTACTGCTCACTGAAATAATTACATAAGAAAACATATTGTTTATGTTCTATACATTCTGCACCTACCTTTTATTCTTCAGTATTTCTTTTCTTGACAATGCAAACTACTTAGACACAGACTACTTAGACATGCCCCAAGGTCCCCATGAACACGCAGTTGCTATACAGACATCAGGCATTCCCTAATTTCCTCACTCCATTTTGATGGCATATTTATTCTGAAGATTTTGTCTGTTTAACTGATTATCTGCCAAAAAATGTGATAGTATAGAGCAATAACAATAAAAGAAGATCGGCCCCCTAATCAGTTATCAACATATTATGGAGAGGCTCCTTAGCAACAAGAACTAATATGACTTGGCTATTCTTGATTTAATTGTTTGTAAATTAGTGACAATCATTTTTGTTCAAATAATTTACTTCTGTTTCTTATATTTGGTGAAAGGTAATGTGCAGCCCATTCAATATATGTAACTTTATTTAAAGAAAAAATCTAAAAGCCACCAGATAAGGAAATGTGTTTAGAATAGGGAAAACACTAAATGTTTGCCATAATGTGTGATTACAGATTTGGTGTTGCAGTAGTGGTGTGGCAAGAGACCCCTGGGATCATCAATTTCAACCATCAGCCCTACTCTACAAGTTCTCCCCTACACCAGATCCCTCAACACCACATCCAATCTACTCTTAAACACAGTCAGGGATGGGGACTCCACCACCTCCCTGGGCAGCCCATTCCACTGGCTGACTACTTTTTCTGTGAAAATTTTTTTCCTAATGTCTAGCCTAAACCTACCCTGCTGCAGCTTGCAGCCATTCCCTCTTGTTCTATTGCTAATTGCCTGTGAGAAGAGACCAGCACCAACCTCTCTACAATGCCCTTTCAAGCAGTTATAGAGAGTGAGTGATGAGGTCTCCCCTCAGCCTCCTCTTCCTCAGTCGTGTATGAAGCAGTTACCATTGAGCTATTTGTAAATAAATCCAAATATGAAATAGGAACACCTACCTAGCTATTTAGAAGACTCTGAAGAACTTTTGTTCTGTATTCTTATCTACTATTTAAGAAAGTATCTCTCACTCTCTACTAAAAAGGCATTCACTAACAACTAACAGCTATAGGCTATTACTATATAATTCTAAAGTAAGTTTACAGCAAATGATCATGTATGTTAAATTTACTATTATAAAAATAATAGTGTTCTCTATTACTAAATATAGAGATCTATAGGAGTTTGTACTTACTTTTAAAATGAGTATAATCAATTTTTAAATATATTTTTTTGCTTTTGTTCAGGTGAATTAAATAAAACAAAATAACAAAATAAAATAACAAAATAAAACCCAAAATAATCAAAACTGGAATAGAATGGAAGAAATGCTGATCCCTGAGTTACGAAACAACTTGCAGTTTATTCCCAAAAGTGTAGAAGACTTTATTCAAGCATGGACATTAATCCTTCAGATCTCTTGATTTATACGACTTCAGACAGCATTAACTCAAAATAATCTAACCGGTCTGTTAAAAAAATGTTGTATTATGACTGGACTGGCCTTTAGTGAAACTGAAAAATGGACATTAACATGGAATAGGAAAAAACCTGCATGAACTCTCTTATCTTCAGATGCAGTGAACCACTGAAGTGTAATCTGTACATTTCATTCTGAGTAGACAGGCTTATCTCAGTCTAACATGTAAATTCAATTGCTGCCTGGCAGATTCCCTGTTCTTCTTTGTTCTACATCACCATGTCAAATCCAGATAATACTTTAGTGTTGGTTTGTGTTAGCAGAAACAGAAAAGAAAAAATTTAAATCTTTAAAATCATTATAATAAAAATCCATAGCAAAAACTCTCTTCAACTGTTTGAATTTTTTTATTTTTATAAGACTGGTATTAGCCTTCATTTTCTTTAAGTCACATGAATGTGGGCAGGACTCATAGACTATGAAATGAGAATATGAAATCCAAAATTTCAAAGCTCAAGTGATCAGTTGTTGAAGTATTTCTTTGCTTTAAATATGTTCCATTATACATGAATTGAATATGTTCTATCCCCAGTTTGTTTTACTTTCTTTTATACTAGAAAATATGTCTTGTGTGTTTTCATTGTTCATGTAATTTTCAGTAAATCTGGGCTAGTTTGAGTGTTTGAATGCTTCCATTTGTATCCTAGTGAAAAACGGCAAAATATACAAATTTTGTTAAATCTAATAGGTCTTTGAAAGTCTGAGAATGACCAAGGGAATTATGAGCTTTCTCTTCTTCAGACTAAGCAAATACAGATCTCTAAAGCTGTTCAAGTTGTTCATTACTGATTGATGTCCTATGCAATGAAGATGGAATGAGTCAGCTTAGATGGCTGTAATAAAGCCATAAATTATTTTAGAGCAGTCGCTTCTTCGATGCATATATTTAAAAATATATTTATATAAGACCCAGGCTCCTGAGACAAGAGGGGAAGTTTAGAGCAAGGAAGACTTAGATGTAGTGGAGCTGGATGGGGTTAAGGAATGTTTATGCACACTAAACATACCTAGTTGATGGGGAGTGATAGGTTGCACCTACGAGTTTTGCTGGACCTGATTGTCATTGTTAGACCAGTCTCAAGTATCTTTGTAAGGTCTCAGTGCAGTTTCTGAAGATTGAAAGAGACTAAATATCCAAGAAGGAAGATCTGAGGAGCTGAGGCTGCCCAACCTCACCTCAGTCCCAGGTCACATGAAGGACAAAAAGTGACAGGGAATAGCCAGCATGGATTTACAAAGAGGAACATTTACATTGCCATCTACAATGAGATGACTAAGTTGGTGGATGAAGGGAGAACAGTGGATGTTGTTTATCTCAACTTTAGTAAAGCCTCCCATATGCTGTCTTCTATAACGCCATCATAGACAAGCTGATAAAGTTCTTCTAGAAAAGAGGACAGTGGGTTGGATTGAAAACTGCCATTTAGGGTTTAGACTGGGTCCCAAAGGCTGTGATGAGTAGTACAAAGTCAAGTTGGAGGCAAGACACTAATGGTGTTCCCCAGTGGTCAATACTGGGGCCAGTACTGTTCAACATATGTATTAACGATCTGGTACCTGAGTTAGAGTGCATCTGCAGCAAGTTCAGAGAAGATACAAGTCTGTGAGAAGAGACTGATGTAGCAGCTAATTGTGCTGCAAAGAGACCTTGCCAGGCTAGATCACTGGACAGAGAGGAACCTCATGAAGCTCAGGACAATGCAAAATCCTGTTCCTGGCAACAAATAACACCAGGCAACTGTACAGCATGGTGCTTGACCAGCTGGAAAGCAGCTTTGCCAAAATGACCTTGGGGTCTTGTTGAGAAGCAATGCACCCTCACAGCAAAAAAGATTAATGTTATCCTGGGCATACTGTTGAGGGAGGAGATCCTTTCCCTCTACTCTGACCTTGTGAGATTACATCTGGAATTCTCTGTTCAGTTCTGGGCTTGCTGGTACAAGAAAGACACAGAATTATGGAATGAATCCAGTATAAGACCACAAAGATGATGGGGAGGGAATTCAGAAAGTTGAGCAAAACTCTTCTTATTGGTGTCCACTGGTAGGACAAGAAGCCACAGAATTAAATCTAAAAACAGTAGTTTAAGCTTTCTTTGTTACTGCTAAATGTTTTTTATGATTGAATGTCAAATTTCTTCCTGTAGCATTTTTTTCCTCATGTTTATTCTGTTTTTCTTTTATTTCAATCTTTTTAAAACTGTGAGTATTTTGCCCTCATTTCATTTCACAGTTTCTAACATAATGGAAAGAAAAGGCTTCTATATTGCTTCATATGCATTTTGTTCTCTTAGAATTGCAAATACAATTTTGCAGTATCTCACAATATGTGGCTGCTACAGTAATCCATTTCATGATAGTATTTCATATAATACATTTGTTGTTGCCTACTGCTTGTTTCTTTTTTTATGTCTGTTCATCTCTCATTCAAGGGAATCTGAACCACCTTGAAAATGTGTATTTTTTCTTGAACAGCATGTGTTTTGATCCCTCTTTTATTTTCTATTTTTACAAAATATTTTGTGTATCAGTTTATTTAAAGATTTTAGTTGCTAGCCAATGATTTTTTTTTTTCCATGAAAGCAGCAAAGAAACTATGAAACTTGAAGAATTGCATCAATTTATATTTGCTTTGTCACAGCAATTCTTACAGAGTAGATCAGAGTCTTAAATTTATGCCCTTCGTAGCAAAATCTGAAGTTCTCTGTGTTCCATATTAGGAGTCATCGATAGCTCTTTTCAATTATTTTTGTCTCCTGGTAATCTAACTAATATCTCTTTCTACACAGAAGTACTGAAAAAGCCTGTATCTTTAATTGTATGTGTCTTCCAGGTCAAAAAAGGCAAGATGGTAAAAATAATTGGGGAAAAAAAAAATTTGCTTCCTTAGTAGCACTTAATCATTACACCTACTATTTTTCTCTAGTCCTTTTATTGCTTATCTTTATGATTAACTGAGTTAGCCATTTTCCCAGTTTTTTAGTCTGTTGTGTTTATTATAATTCTTCCCTAAAATTATGCAGTCTTTATCAATGTCTTTCAAAAGAGGCATAACATTCAGGCACCCAGATTCTATAATGATAAAAAATGGGAAAAACATGTGCTGTTTTTAACTCTCTGCTTAATGCTACAGAGTCAGACTCTTCTGAGATGCGCAGCAAAAGGGAGCAAGGCAACAAGCTGGAGCAAGGAGAAGCAAGGTTTTTACCATGGTGGTGGTTCAGCAGTGTCACAGGCTGCCCAAGAGGCTGTGGGATCTCAGTCCTTGGAGGTTTTCACAGCTTTAGGGGAAAATGCCCTGAGCAACCTCTGCTGGCTTTGGAGCTGACTCTGTTTGGAACAGGAGATTGGACAAGAAATATCCCCCTGCCAATCCTATTTATTTTGCAGCCCTAGTATGCTAGATAAGGCCTGGTAGACATTTCAGAGCAGTGGAAAATTTTGGTAAAGGACCCACTGGGGTGGATTTCATCCCACCTCATTCTAGGCCTTGGTGTCTCCCTATAGTGCTGAGGAGTCATGTTATATTTTAGTTCATACCTTTACAGTCAAAGTTGCAATTTTTCTATTTTTTTTTACTGTCCAAGTCATTCATCGCACAATTTCTTAATACTTGATTTATAGAAAAATATTTCTGCCTACTAATTTGCTGGCATACACCATGAGAATCCTCATTTTCATACACTTTTGAAAAGATTGTTTTAGAAATGTTACAATACTACAAGTAGTTAAAGGAACTTTGGCCTTTCTTATACAATTTTCTGGAGATTTGCAGAAACTTCACTGCATTTTCAGTACACAGATAACATGAAACTTATTCTGTTCCTGCTTCACTAATAGAAAATAATGAAATATCAGCAGAAAAGCTGTGAACTATAGCTGTATTTTTGAAACAAACAAGCGTGTCCTTAATTTCTTTTCCTATTTATTCTTAATACGATAAGAGTTCCATATCCTAGAGCATACTACGATAGAGTAGTTGCTCTAGGATATGGTTCTTTGTATAAAAGTGAAACCAATCATAGGAAACTAAGACTTCTAGAATTATAGAATCATTTAGGTTGGAATGGACCTTTAAGGTCATTGAGTCCATCTACCATCAACCTAGCACTGACAACACCACCACTAAGCCACATCCCTCAGCACCACATCTACACATCTTTTAAAGAACTCCAGGAATGGCTATTCCATCACTTCCCTGGGCAGCCTGTGCCAATGTTTGATAACCTTTTTGGTGAAGAATTTTTTTCTAATATCTAGTCTAAACCTCCCCTGGCCTTAACATGAGGCCACTTCCTCCTGTTCTATCACCACCTACTTTGGCGAAGAGACTAATCCCCACCACTATACAATCTCCTTTCAGGTAGTAATAGAGAACAATAAGGTCTCCCCTCAGCCTCCTTTTCTCTGGCTGAACAACCCCAGCTCCATCAGCAGCTCCTCATAAGACTTATTCTCCAGACCTCTCACCAGCTTCGTTGCCCTCCTCTGGACACGCTCCAAAATCTCAAATTCTTTCTTTTAGTGAGGGGCCCAGAACTGGACACTGTTTGAGGTGGGCACTTTGGAGCAATACAGATTAGAAATCATCACCCTATTTTGTTTTGTTTGGCCTTATTTTGTTTAGAAGGCTTTAGTCACCTTCATTAATTACACTAGCTCTGTAATAGTTGTGAGGTTTATAATGTATGAGAAAAGAAACCCCTGACATTACAGACTTTCAAGAAACTTATCAGTTGTTGGTTTCTGTTTGTATAGTTGTTGCAGCTTTTTAAAATACATTGCCCACTATAGTGTGAAATTTACAGTTTTATTCTGTAGTAACGACGTAAAAGACAGATATGTTTTGAGGTGGGAAGCTTTGACTTTTCCATTTTATATAGTTTCATCCTAATATTATACCATAAAATCACCCAAGTATTCACCTCCTTAGGCCTAATTAAGTTCTGTATCTTCTTATCACTTATAAAAAAAAATAATTTGAGTCCAGGACAAGAAGTCAGAATCTCTTCTCATGAAGAGCTTGTATTCTCAGGTATAGATGAGAAGTTCACAAAGAAATCATAACTCCTCTTCACCACAGTAGCATAAAAAAAAATAAAAATTGTCTAATCATTGGTCTGTTTAAAATTGAACTTCATATATATATATATACTGTTGATAAATGACAAGGGATGTACTGGGAGTAAACATGTATATGTTGATATGTTGTGGTTATTGCTTAAGAAATATTATTTCATAGTTATGCATTGCAATTGATTGTAATCATATATCCACAACAATTTTTCCCTGAAATCTTCTGGAACAATTAAATAAAATTAAAATAGAAAGTTAACATATTTGCTTATGATTTTTAAGTCACTCTTGATGCATAGGCAGTATTAACAACACTATGTTTAAAAGAAAGTGTGGGTTGGTTCTGAGAGGTCTGGAAGGATCTGCAGCTGTAATAAATATCAAAAATTATGAAACTTGTTTTTCTACTTTCTAAATTCTACATACTCAATAAAATAATCAATAAAATTAAATCCTAATTTTTAAAATTAATAAAGGACACTTAGTGTCTCCAGTAAAAACTGTTGGAAGGTGACTATTGACGTTTCCCTAGCTGAGTAAAACAAGCTTCAGTAAACTTAGCACAGTCTCAAGAAAAAAAAAATCTAGGTATTGTCTTCAGTAATGTTCCAGAGAGAAACTTTCTCTCACCTCACTGTGTTCTCCAAAGTTTCATGTAAAAGCTGAATTTATAATTCAGGGGGGGGTTGACCTTTGTAATAAGGCTTTATATAAATACCCTTTTGGTTCAATAAGTGTCATAGCAACCTAGTGTATTATTTAAACACATTGCGTAAATCTGATAAAAAATTCCATCTGCAGTCCACAGGATGCCAATGCATATACTCGTATACAATATTTCATACATTTTATTTTCTCTGCTCATAGCTTTTATGACATCTCTTTCCTCAAGTATAGACTACTGGAGTATTTTTTTTCTATTTTTTTCTGAAAATATAACATAGCTGTGAAAGTATTTTCCCAAAATATTAACAATCAATTAATTTCCATAACACTTTTGCTTTTTTTTCTTTTTTTTTCCTTTTTTTTTTGGTTTGGTTTGGGGTGGTTTTGTTTGTTTTGCTTTTTTTAAGTAACAAAGTGCAGTTGATATTAATATGAACTCTTCTTCCTCAGAAAACAAAAGCTGGAAGAACACATGGTATTTTACCATGCACCATTTCAACTATCTTAACAAGATGTCATTCAAATTAAAATAAAAATAATTACATACTAATGAATCTGTTGTCCTCAAAGTATGGAGTCACTATGTCCTTTGTTGTCTTTATAGACAATGAAATATTAATTTCTAGCCTTGAGTGTTTATTACCTCGTTAGTTTGAGCTACTGAAATCTGGCCCTTCAAGATTTCCTCAACCTATATCTAAACTGAGAGTTATGGAACACTTCCTAAAACTCAAGATTAAGGTCTTACCTGTGCTACTCCTTGCTGTGTTACTCCTCCTGAGCACAAAATTCAAGTTTTCACTAAATCCATTCCTTCATTTCCTAGGTTTTTTGTGCTGGTTTGGTTTTGGTTTTTGGGGGGTTGTGTTGTTGTTGTTTAGTTTGTTTTTTGGAAGGATACTCAAGTAGAATTTCAGGTCTTCTGTGCTCGACACTTTGATCAGGAGATCGGGACTGAAGAAAAGGCTTTGAATTTGCCTTTTCTGAACTTGATAATCATTCACACTAATAAGTTTCCCTCTAGAGTTTCTTCCAGTTCTGGTGAAAAACATGCAATAAATCAGTAGCTAGCAATAAATGAAACTAATCATGTAATTTGGGCAGCCTTCCATGTGTTCTGCCTACCAATCC
>VZTM01021579.1:23101-36567 GCA_013400555.1 Jacana jacana
TGTGTGTGTTGGTTTTATTTTGCTTTTTCTAAAAGCTAAACTCAAAAATATAGATAATCCATGAATTTTTCTCACTGAAAGACCAAGTTTGACAAAAGGAGCAGATGTCAGCATGATATTCAGCAAATGTACAAAAAAAAAACCATATTTTGAATCCCAGTTTTATCTTAAGCACCATGTCTCAAATTAACATAACTGTTAATTTTTAATGCAGTGTCAGTCAAAGGACCATTTCCTCATTGAGGAGAACAGCAAAAACCTGCTAGCTCCTTCTGAGTGCACTTTAACAAGCCAAATAAGATTTTTTTTTCTTCTTCTTCCTATACAGGAAGGAAAAAAATATTACATTATGGTGTTGCAAGAATGCATTAGGCAAGGTATGAAAGCCTTGTACCAAGATATCTGTCTAGCATGCTGCCTACCTGAGTATGCATCTGGATGCCTGAGTTTTAGAAGTTTGAAAGTTTTGGATGTCACAAAGTTAAAACTGATAAATAAAACTGTTTCTGAATTGTTAAAAATAGGAGAAAAAATATGTTGAATTTCTTCCTTATAGCTGGACCTCTCCTTTGACCTCTATGAGAAGTAATCTTCATGCTCTTTAACAGACCATGACTTCCAGCTGCAAGCAGTGGGGGAAAAATTTAGCCCTTGAAGAGCCCAGCTTAGCCATAGGTGAGAGTTCACTGACACTCATGCTGTCTGAGAATGTAATCTGGGGTTTTAACAGATTTTTATAGGTTTTACTAGAACTGATCTCAGCTAAAGGAATTACCTTCTTCTTCTATGCATCTCCATTAAAAAACCCAACCCGAAAACAAACAAAAAACTGCACAAAATAAAAAGCAACCTAGCAGCAAGCATGCATATTTTGTCAATGATAAATTCCCCGCAGAACAACCAAAGCAATTTGTCCTAATTTTGTGTTTCTCCATATTTAAGAGCTCCATATATTGTATCTTCTGAAAAAACACAGCTCCTTAAGAAAATAAATGTATACGGAAGGTATTGGCTCCAGTGGAGTAACATCATAAAATGGCCTATAATGCTTATTTCAGTAAGAATGTCAGAAACGCAGTTGACTTAATTTCTGATTTTTTAAACTTTCTGTTGCTTTAGCATTCTTAAAGTAATAAACTGACCCCCATTCTTTATGGTCAGAACCAAATTACATTAACAGCTCATAAATGCATGGCTTGCTGCCAGTTGTAATACTTTGGAATCTGATAGATATTCCTATGAAGGAATCATTATTTATGTTTATCTTTTGTTCTGTTCATTTTCTAAACAAGCTTCTGGAGAATATTTTTACCTGTTTTCATAGATTAGATTAATTTTAATAGAATATTATTTAAAACAAAATTCTTGTTCAAATTTTTACTTTGACAGCTCTTGATGTTTCTAATATATTTGTCTGAAATAAACATGAACTGTGGTTTTCTCTTTAAATTGAAAAACTGCTAATTTAGAAAGTGGTTTTGTGTAACTGGATCAGTCTTACATAGCAAGAATGTATGTCATAACAAGCTATTGAAGAACATCTTTCGAACTACATGTGATTTTTATTCTATGTTACCCCAAACTCACATCTGTGGTAAACTTCAGTGTTCTAAAATAATTCTGCTGCTCATCCTAAAAGGGGGCATCTACATAGGAAAGCTCTGGAGAAGAGTAGAAATAATATAAGAAAGAGGAGTTGGAAAGAAAACAGGACCCCGATTTCTTTTCCATAAAGCTCCAGAGTCTTCTCCTCTATTGTTCTTCACCATCCATTTCAGCCCCACCCATCATATTGCCTTCCAAATCCATACTAACTGGAAGATTAATATCTTGTCATCACACTTTTAGCCCACTTGGTCACCATTGCAACATTTAATTTTGTCTATACTACTAAGAAGCCCTAAACTGTCCACAGAACTATTAGAGATGGGTTTAATACCATTGAGTCCAGTACCTTTAAGCATTATCCCTCATTGTAGAAATCTGAGATATAATACATTTCTGTCAAAAAGAAAGGCAGCAGAGTAATTTGTATGCAATGACCTCAGAGGTTTTATGGATTTTATTTTTTTAATGTTTTCATGTTTGTTTTCTTTTTCCAGCTAATTGGCTTAAAGAAGGTTTGAAGGGAAAAAACGTTCAACATAGTCTTCAAAAGTTATTTTATCACAGAATAACATAACTTAGCTGCTTTTAAAACTGCATGTTGTGGAGCTCACTTGAAGTAGTCTATAAGCTGAGAAGAAAAGCACAAATACCAGCAGGTTTTTGTAATTTACAATTTTATACATCATACAAAAAAAAATGTATTTAAAGATTGTGAAGAATCAGAAAAATCACATCAAAGTGACATTTCCATCCAAATAATAAAAAATATCTATTCTCAGTAGAAATAGACCAAATTCCTGAATTTCAATATATGAAATCGGTGATTTATATCAGCTGAAGACAAGGTCAATTTTATTATGTTGATGGAGGTTAAGGAAACATATCTTTTTCAATAATATTCTCTGAGAAGTTTTGCTAGTAATACCATTGCCAGAATATATATCATTCCTATGTTATGCAATCTTCTATATTTGTCTCAATCTTTGCCATACAAAAGAAACACTGGAATGGCAAACACCTTATCAGTTCTTTGAAGTACTGACATGTGCTTTATTGTAGTACTTTTAACCTTTTCAATAACCTTCAATGAAGTTAGATGGCAAGTTGCTCCAATTGCCAATGTATGTTCAGCTTTAATAAAATGCTGGCTCTGATAGACAAGTGGGCTGGTTTAAGGACAAACTTCCAAAACAAAATTTATTCTTCTACTTCATTACATGCACTTATATATTATAATGCTAAGATGGCATTTTTACACACAGTAAGGTAAGAAATGTTCAATTTTCCTTATTTTGCAGATAAATATTTGTATTATTTCGTACTAGTTACTGTACATTTATAAATGAACAGCTTTGATCAAAACAAGTCCATATAGATGACCAGATCCCCCTATCAGCTGCACCAGAACAGCTTTTCTGAAGCACATGTAATTAGCTGAGATTTACACAAGTATAACAGAATCAATTAACTTAGACCCCAGTTTTCAGATATCTAATTGGACAAATGCATGCAATGATAAAAAAAAAAAAAAAAAAANTACAGAGAAATAAAAAAAAAAAAAAAAAAAAAAGCTGATTATTGTGGAATAATGTACGGCAGAGAAATAGTTTATTCTTTCATTCATTATTTTTATTTCCTTAAAAATCATTGCCTGGACTTTCTTTACCTTAACTGGTGCACCAAAACCGGTGCAATCGGCTTTATCAGCTTTATAAGTGAGGTTAAAAGAATAATGTCAAGATAGTGTTTTTTTTTTTAAAGTGTATATATGTATGTATATAATATTATTATATATGTATATTGTAATTATTCAGATTTAGAGCAGGCATTGAACTGTATTTTCCTGAAATACACACAACAGCAATCAGGGTTTGACAAGATGGCAGAGCTATATGTGAAAAGCGGTTGTGGTATGAATTATTATTGATGTACTTATTAACAACTAGTAGTATTTAATGAAGCTAGAGTCCTTAGAGAAAAATAATTCCAGTGCCAATAAATTAGCTATCTAGTTCAGGAGATAGCAGATTATCTGTGATGGGGTGTTGGGTATCAGCCAGAATTAATAGGGTTTGTGGACAATACTGACCTTCAGGATCTCCCAGGATACACTCAATAAGTGATGTAACTGCATCCCACCAGAAAATAAAGGGCTGAGCTGACACCTTCCAGTCTGGGTCAAAAGGGACAGAAAAGTATTGTGCTGAGCAGGGGCATAAATTTCACTGTCATGTCCTTCAGTTTTTTTAAACAAAATTGACCTGCATGAGAATGAGAAATCAGCCTTAAGGACACTGTTAAAGAGGACAGCAAACAAGACAGACAAAGGTAAGGCTCTTTTAAGAAATAAGGTAAAATAAGAAATTAAGAGGTAAAATCTCAGCTAGGCTTCCTCATATCTGGCTTGCTGTAATCTTCCTAAGGACGAAAAGGTTAAATTCCCAGCTCTTTAGAGAAGATTCCCAACCAAAGACCAAAGAGACATTCCCATCCCTATTTCTGACCAGAAAAGAAGAATGAAGCTATGCTGGTACTGTATGGCCTGAAGGTGATTTTGCCTTCCCACATCTGTGTGTGCACCCTGCTTACATCCCTGTTCCAGATTTGTCACTTGCTATGAGAGCCCAAATTGCTATGTTACTTTACAGGAAGATTCCAGAGAGTTTGACGGGTGAGAGAGGTTGGAGTACTCGTTGAGGAGACCAGCTCCAGTGCAGGCAAGTCTGCACTGGGGAAGGGAATCAAGGCAAAAAAGGGCCAGCAAGGGGTCTTTCTGGGGGTTTTTCAAGGCTGGGAAAAGTGGTTAGCCTGTGCCGGAAACCAGCAGCTCTTGGGCTGGCTGCTGAGGCAGCATGGGCAGAGCCAGCACCACCAGCAGCAGATCTAAACAGGGCATGAGTTTAGATCATGCCCTCGCCCCTCACTCATAAAAGAAGCACTTTGAGAACTGAGCAAGCCAGCAGTGAGCGAGCGTCATCCAGGGCATCACCTGGGTGAGCGGGCTCCCTATGTGAGTGAATACACTGGGCAAAGAGGGCACAGCACAATGGTGAGGGCACGGCACAATGATGGGGAAGCAGCAATTTGCACAGCAGTTCACACAAGAAAGACTGCCAACTCAGCCAGGAAGCAATAGTGTCCTCTTGGAAGAAGACTGTGGCACCCATGAGCTCTGCACCCACCAGTTCTGACGCAGCTTCCCAGATGGAGCTCTTGTGGGAACACACTGCCACCCAGATGTCAGGCTGCAGGGTGTGCCCTACTCTTATGCAAGTGTCAGATGGTAGTGGTGAGTGTGCCTGTGGGAGGTGTGCCCAGGTAGAAGAGCTCCCCCAAGTAGCAACAGAGCTCAGGGAGGAAGTAAGCAGGCTGAGGGCCAGCAGAGAATGTGTGTGAGAGAAAGATAGATGCTGCCTCCCATGATAGAAATGCAGCAAGCAGACAGAGCCCCTGCTACAGAGCTGTCCTCTCTCTTCCCAACTGAACATGGTGACTTGGAGGACAGGGGCCAATTGCAACAATTTCCTGCCTGGTGCAGCAGGTACCACAGTTGCTTCTGCCTAGAGACTACCTCACCTTCCCAGATGCCACTGAACAACAGGTAGAGTGATCTGCAAGGGGAGCTGGACAACAATGAGGATGATAGTTCTATCAGCTTGGAAGAGTCATATAGGTCTATTCAGACCACTCCCCTCACCAAAACCTTTCAGTAAAGAATGAATGATGGGTCATTGTCATATATGACTTAATACTGAAGGGAGCAGAAAGCCCGATATGCAGACCAGACATGCTACATAGAGAAGTCTGCTGCCTCCCTGGGACCCAGGTTAATGTGATAAGGAAGAAGCTTCCTCCCCTAGTAGGCCTTCAGATTATTACTCCTTTTTGATCTTTCAAGTGGGCAGTGACAATGTAGTGAGAAGAAATCTAAGGGCAATGAAGAGAGATGTCAGAACTTTAGGACAACTGATCAAGGGATCAGGAGTCCAATTTGTGCTCTCTGTCCCTCCAGTTGCAGGGAATGGTGAGGAGGTAAATAGGAAGAGCGAGGAGATCTGGCCTGGCTCCAAGCCAACAGGACTTTGGGTTCTTTGATCACAGCTTGATTTACCCCCAGGCCTGCTGATAATGGACAGGAATAGCTTATCTCAAGGGACGAAATGAGATACCAGGGTTCACTGAGAGAACTTTAAATTAAATTTGAAGGTGGATGGGGATGTAACTGGGCTTGCTAGAGAGATGCTTGAGCGTAGCAGCTCAGCATTATGGGGCAGCATGCTGGTACTAATGGGAACCAGAAGGCCTACCACCCCTCAGGGGTGAAAACTACATGTTTAACTCTACTCTGAAATGCTTATACACTGATGCAAGCAGCATGGGGAATAAACAGGAAGAACTGGAGATTTATGTGCAGCCGCGGGGCCATGATTTCATTGCAATTACAGAGACATGGTGAGATAGCTCATATGACTGGAACAGTCATGGATTGCTATGTCCTTTTTAGGAAAGACAGGCCAGCAAGGCAACATAATGGAGCTTCTCTTTATGTGAGAGAGCAACTGGAATGAGAGAGCTCTCCTTGACTGTGAATGAAGGGAAAGTTGAGATTTTATGGATAAGGATTAAGGGGCAGGCTAATGAGAGACACTGATTACAGACCACCTGATCAGGTTGGAGAAGCTGATGAGGTCTTCGACAGACAGTTAAAAGTAGTGCCATAATCACAGGCCTTGATTCTCATGGGGTTCTCATCAATCACTGTGATATCTGCTGGGAAGGATAAACAGCCAAGTGTGATGTGGAAAAAGCTCACATGCGGGAAGGAAATTTACAGTGCATGGAAGAAAGGACTGACCACTTGGGAAGATTACAAGAATGCTGCCAGTGTACAGGGATGAAACAAGGAAAGCCAAGGCCTCCTTGAAATTAAAGCTAGCAAGGAATGTCAAGGTCAACAGGAAGGGTTACTTCAAGTATACTGGAGAGAAAAGGAAAACTTGAGAAAATCTGGTCCCGCTGTTGAAAGAGACATGTGCCATGGTGACAGAGGATACAGAGAAGGTGGAGTTGCTGAATGCCCTCTCTGCTTCAGTCTTTACTCTTTAGGCCAGCCCTCAGGAGCCCCAGATTTTGGGGGTAGCAGAGAAATTCTGGAGAAAGGAAGACTTCCCCTTGGTTGAGGAGGAACAAGTTAGAGAACAGCTAACTAAACTGCTGAAATACAATTGCCAAATATTACATATAGGGTAAAGGGGGAAAAGCATTTAAAGGCAGGCTGTTTATTTGGGAACAGCAGGAAAACATGCTCAGCTTTGTATTGTCTTGACCTAGAAATGGGATCAAGAACAAACAAAGAGGAGTAATCCCCTGAGTCCTTGTGTTGAATTCGCATGACAAGATTTTAGTAGTGGCATGGATAGCTTTTGTGAGCAGCTCCTAGAAACTTCCCCTGTGCCTGACAGAGCTACTGCCAGCCAACTCCAAGTGGACCTGCCAGTGGCCAAGGACAAGCCAATCAGTGATGCTGGTGGTGCCTCTGTGATAACATATTTAAGAAGGGGGAAAAACAGCAACTGCAGCTGAAGAGAGGAGTGAGAATATGAAAGAGAAATAACTCTGCAGATACCAAGGTCAGTGAAGAAGGTGGGGGAGGTGGTGCTTAGGCACCAGAGCAGAGATCCCACTGCAGCTTGTGATGAAGACCATGGTGAGGCAGGCTGTCAGCCTGCATTCCATAGAGGTCCATGGTAGAGTAGATATCCACTCACAGTCTGTGGAGGACCCCAGGCCAGAACAGGTAGATACCCAAAAAGAGGTTGTAACCCTGCGGGAAGTGCACATTAGAGCAGGCTCCTTGCAGGACCTGTCGACTGGGGGAGAGAGAGAAGCTGCCACACTGAAAAAGGTTTGCTGGCAGGACTTGTAACCTTGTGGGGGACCCCATACCAGAGAAGTCTGTTCCCAAAGGGCTACACTTTGTGGAAGTGACCCACACAGGGAAAGTTGATGAAGAACTAGTTCATGGGAAGGACTCACATTGGAGATGTTCCTGGAGAACTGTCTCACGTGAGAGGGAGCCCATGCCGGAGCAGGGAAAGAGTGTCAGGAGTCCTCCCCCTAAGGACAGATTAGCAGTAAGAACACGTGACAAACTGACCACAACCCCCATTTCCTGTCCCCCTGCACCCTTTCAGAAGAGAAGGTAGAGAAAATTGGAGGCAAAGTTAAGCCCAGGAAGAAAGGAGGGGTGGGTGTAAGGTTTTTTAAGATTTTCTTTTATTTCTCATTATCCTACTCTGATTTCATTAGTAATAAATTAATTTCCCCAAGCTGAGTCTGTTTTGACTTTATGGTAATTGCTGAATGATCTCTCCCTGTCCTTATCTCAGCCCACAAGCTTTTCGTTATAATTCCTCTCCCCTGTCCAGTTGCGGAGGGGGAGTGATGGAGTGGCTTTGGTGGGCACCTGACGTACAGCCAGAGTGAATGCACCACAGTCCTAAAGCCCAACGCATTTATTTTCCCTACCACATCAGTATGTGACACTCTCCTCGGTTTTAAGAGAAAATTAGTTCAAATTACATGGAAATTCCTTTTGTTTATATTTAAATGAAAAACAAAACAAAAGAAATACACTAATATAGTAAAAGCATTATGTATACTGTAATGATTTTGTGTAAAACATTAATGATGACAAATTCCATCCAAGAGAAATGTAATAGAAGTCAGGTACTGAAATAAATGCTACTTGAGACAGAGCTCTCAGGAGAGTGTATAGCTAACCAGGATTTTAACTTATGAAGTATTTGACATAATTTACAGTTCTCAATTTTTGTATCTACACACAGATCATTACTTAAGATTTACAATAAACATGTTTGACAAAATTAATTCCAAAAAAATCAGCCTGCATCAAGTTGTCATTTTCCATCTCAACATGCCTTATAACTCATTGTACTTGATAGTTTGATCTGATACCCCACACTTTACTCTTTCAATGAGTAACAAAACTAAAATACCTTATTTAGATGATAACCACAGTCTTTTGAAAGTAAATAATTGTCAGAAGTTATAAAATGATTCAGCCTTGAATCTGACAATTCCCCATACACATGCTTTGAACAATGTAGGTCCTTTTCTTTCTCTTTGTTGGAAGAACTGAAGTTATTACCTATTCTGAGTGCATTAAAAAGAGCATCCTTTATCTAAAAAAAAAAACCAAAAAAAAACCAAAACAAAAACAAAACACAAAACACAAAACCCAACAACAACAACAACAAACAAAACCAAAAAACAATTTTTTTTTTTCCAAAATAAGCAGAGAAGGTGCACTACTTTAAGAATTTACTTCAGGAAAACTCACAGCCTCACAATATCATATGATCTACTCTTAAGGCTGACAAACTTATCCCCCTGATCAAAGATCATGTTCCCTTCTTACTTCTCCTTGTAACCTTCTCTCTTCCATTTCTGGCAGAGATTCCAAAACACCACACCCTGTATTACTTCCCTGCAGCTACTTGTTTCTGTCTATATTAGAGTGCTGGGATAGCATCACATATAACTGTCAGCGCTCTGAGATTAAGCTGTTTCATTACTGTTTCCTTTCAGTCAGAAACACGGAGGTAGTTAGAATCAAGAGCTCATTTTCCATTTCTATTATATCAAATGGATAGTCCTTGAAGATTTTTTTTTTTATTTTTTTTTTTTACTGTGTATAAGCAGCGAGATACAATTTGGAAAATAAGGTGTATCCCATATCTTCTTCATATCACTACCTGTAGTGTGTCTTGGAGACATGCTGCTTCTCAGAAGACACTGTTTCTTTCTCTACCACATGAAATTCATTTCTCCAGTAATTATGAATAGATACACAAGTGACCCATCTTCAGGGCATGAGATTGATTGAAAATTTTAGTTACATCCCAAACCAAAACTTATAGCTTCTTGTTTATCTACAACTATTGAAAAGACTCATTAATACCAAGAAAAATTGCTGGAGATGTAATTAGTTGGATGGATGTGCACTACATAACTAACATTTCTCAGGAAAAAAAATGTAGATTATTTTTAGATCATTAATATAATAAGATGACAGAGATTTTTTTGGACTCCTTTTGCTCCTGAATAATGCTTTAAGGCTATTATTGCAGAAGCCAAGAACATTTCAAAATCAACTTGTCTTTGCCAAGCTGCTTCTGAACCAACCATCCCCACTTGTACTGCTTTGGAAGTAACTAGGATAAAGCATTGCAGGGCCTGAGAATAAAAATGGCTGTAGGGCTCCTACAAGCACATAGCTAAAGCTGTAGAGCAGTAGGAATCAGAATAGGAACTGCTGTAGCCCATCAAATCAAATATCATCTCTTGTTCCTATGGCTGCCCTCAGATAGTCAGGAAATTTGTTAATTTCTAATTACAGTATCCTACACAGCAGCTAAATTTTAAGGGAAAGAATATACTTATGATATTAGATTAACTTTTTCTGGCTGTAGTATCAGGTTATTCTGATTGTTCTGAGAATTTTTTTCCAAAACAGAAAGAAGTACCTTTGAAAAAGAAAGAAAAATAAATCCATTTCAGCCAAAAGTTATAAGGAAATTAAATCTCTGTGAAAGGCAATCTTAAATGTTATAAATCTTAATAAAAATATAAATCTCAATAATTTCTCCAATTATCTTTGCTATGCTTTGAATAAGACTGAAACCTCCAAGCAGAATATCAAACATTTTAAATTGTATTTACTACTTTAAAATAATAATAATAAAAACCCCAAAATATAATAAACCATGAGCTTATTGAGATTCATAGTAAAATGGACTATTCATCTTCAGTGGGTATCACATGTATATGTTAGTTGGTGTTTCACCACAAGAAATGGACTCTTGCATCAGGCAGGAATGGTTTGTAGAGGTCCTCTAGTCCATTTGACCCTTTGAGCTGAACATAAGTTTCAGCCCTTTGGAACAAGGGTAACTTTCCAGTTTTTAACAATCTTTCTTTGGAAATCAGGAGAATGAGTTGTTCTGTGGAGCATCAGTTCTAGTGAAATCCTCTGTCAGTAGTAGCACTGCAATACTGTGTGTGTTTTTTTCAGTTAAGCAGATTGTGACACTGATGGAAGATAATATGATTACCTTCATTACATATTTCTTAGCAATATAAAAGCCAGAAAGCAATGGCAGAAGAAAACTGGATAATAAATGTAAATAAAAGAATATATAAGGCATTCTTTAGATCAAATATTAGTAATCACAAGTCTCCAACAATGAATAAATGTGCTTGTTATTAAGTCCATTTTCTAAATAAGTTTCTTATATTCAAGGATTGATGCAGTTCACATTCTTCAGCTTTGATCAAACTTATCCCTTAGCAATTAAATTAACAGTGTCCTAGTTTTTTGCTTCTAAGTATTATGAAACTTTTTATATTACAAAGAGGCTTGTTGACATCATAGCTCAAGGAATTGCTTGTCTTACTCAATTAGAATAAAATATGATAGTTCTACCAGTACAACAGAGGGTTTTACTGCACAGAAATGTCCTGAGTGTACATTCATCAGGTCAGTATTATTAGATTTAGAGTATACTTTTTGAAAGTATAGAATCATAGAAAGGTTTAGGTTGTGAAGGGACCTTAAAGATCATCTAGTTCTAAGCCCCCTGCCCTGGGTAGGGATACCTTCCACGAGACCAGGTTGCTCAAAGCTGAATCCAGACTGGTCTTAAACAAATTCTGGGGATGGGGCATCTACAGCTTCTCTGGGCAGCCCGCTTCAGTGTCTCACCACTCGCAGAGTGAAAAATGTCTTCCCAATACCTTGTCTACCCTATTACACTTTAAAACCATTACTCCTTGTCCTATCTTTACAATCCCTGATTAAGAGTCCCGACTCATCTTTCCTGTAAAAACCTTTAAGTACTGGAATGCTGCTATAAGGTATCCCTGCAGCCTTCTCTTCTCCAGGCTGAACAGCCCCTATTCTCTCAGTCTGTTACATAGTAGAGGTGCTACAGCCCTCTAATCATCATCATGGTATCCCCTGGAGCCATTCCTACAAGGTCTGTGTCCTTCCTGTGCTGAGGATTCCAAAGCTGGATGCAGTACTCCAGTTGGGGTCACATGAGAACAAAGTAGAGGGGCAGAATCGCCACCCTCAACCGGCTGGCTACACTCATTTTGATGCAGCCCAGGATACAGTTGGCTATCTGGGCTGCTAACATGCTTTGACGGTTTATGTTGACCTTCTCATCTACCAACACTCCCAAGTCCTTCTCCTCGAGGTTGCTCTCAATCAATTCTCTGCCCAACCTGCATTTGTGCTTTTGCCCCTACCCATATGCAGGACCTTGCATTTAGCCTTGAACTTCATGAGGCTTGCACAGGCCCACATCTTGCCCCTGCTCAGGTCTCTCTGGATGGCATTCTTTCCCTCCATTGCGCCAACTGCACCACACAGCTTGGTGTCATCGGAAAACTTGCTGAGAGTGCACTCGTATGTCTTTTAATATCACATTGCAATTGAATCAAACAATTCTGAATTATATCCTAGGATAAAGACTGAGATGTTTTGAACTAGTATGTTATACTGCACATTCCCTGAACCAATGCTTTACTTTCCCATCTTGCAGAAACTGTATTTGTATATGATCTAGAAGATAAAATTGTGAAGGCTGACAAATTGCAGTTTCAGATGAGTTTCAAGCAAATATTAGCAGGTTTTTATAATGTTTTAGGTCTGTCTGTTAAGGGTAAGAAGATTTCTATTAACTTAGACTTTAGTACTCTTGAATTCTCAAGAATTATTCCAGCCCGCTTGTCTAGAATACACGCTGCTTGAGCACGATTTGGTCAGAAATGCAATTTTCTTGTGGCCAATTCAAATATGCTTAATTAATTTAAACACACTGCGGTGCCAGTACCTTAAGAGATATGGTTACTTTTGGGGTTTTTTTTAAGCTCTTTCAGTTTCACCATCAGAAAGGAGTGAATTACCTCATATTTACTTTAAGATACGAATAGGTAAAATACACATAAATGGAGACTACCTTAAGCTCATCTACTAGGTTTCCAATGAAGAATAGTCAGCATGCCTGTATTCTGTACCTTGGTTGCTATACTAAAACTGTTTCCAATGAAGCTATATGCTAACTGCTGTCCCTGCTCAAGAATTCCCTCTGAATCTTGAAGGAAAACTAGGCATGTCACACTCCTGTGAACTAAGAGACATGAGAAGTCAGGCAAGAACTGGTACAGGTAAAATACAAGACACATCCCTAGATTTTCTATCATATTTGAAGTAGTCAGGATGTCTACAGCCCAAGGAAAAAATTCTGTGTCCAAAAGGGAACAATGAATTACTGAGACTTTTAAGTCACATCACAAAAATCCACAGTCATCCCAGACCTCTGACCATTGTTTGCTCAAGTTCATTTTACATTACCATGGCTTTTTACATGGGGAAAAAAAGAAAAGCCCTAACAGGACAAAAAGCAAGGAACCAACCCAGAAACGCTGAACTGAAGGAAAATGCAGAAGATAAAATGTAACAGAGAAAAAAAATAAGCACAATCTTACTTCTTTCATACAAATAGTGACTAGATATTTTGGGGAAATGCATGGGGTTTTAATGTAAACTCAGTCCATTTATTTTCTTATTGCCGTGTTATTAGTCTATTCCCTTTTGATGACATTCAAGGCCCTACTTATGAAGATCAGGTTCTAGTTTTGAAAAAACAGCATATGTTTATTTTGGAACAGATTAGTTAGATTGGTTAGATTGGATCAGTGCCTAAGGGCTGCTCTCAGTTTTAAAGATCACCCACTTGGACTAGTATCTGAGCCAAAGAAAGGAGAGA
>VZTM01021580.1:10885-36349 GCA_013400555.1 Jacana jacana
AAAACTCAGAAATCCAGTAATTTGAACTGAATATTGGAAAACTATTTTTACACTAGGAAACATTTTCTATAAAGACAGCTAGACAAAACAATTCTGGATATTCTAAAAGAGGACAAAAGAATTTTTTTTCTCCTGTTCCTGTGTATATTGCACAGTCACACCACGCTTTCAAATGGCTACACAAGTCCCTTGCAAAGCACTGAACTCCCACACATACCATGACACAAGTTTGCGCTGAACAGTCCAGTCCGCAAAACAATAGGCACGTGAGTGTTTTATGCAGCACAAACCAGACCGATTATAAAAATAAAGTGACAGGCATCACTGTCAAGGAAAAGACATCTAGGGAGCGACTGCAAATCAGGTCCCTTCCTTGCACCTCCTTTCCATCTGCCCTGGTGTTGTTCTCTAGTGGGATAGAACGTGCAGATGCAGCTAGCCCCCGCACTGGCATGCTAAAGAGGGGTCAAGAGCAGGGGGGAAGCGTTGTGGTCCCTCTCATTATTCTTCCAGACAGCATTACACCCAGTCAGGCATCAAGGACACAAACATGAAACATTCACAACTTGTTCATCCCCCACACCCAGAGAAGTCTGCAGAGTGTTTTACAAGAAAAGCAGCTGGACTGTCAAGGACAGTTTGTACCTACAACAGACTCTGGTTTAAGGTCTCATTGTTAACTACTACCTATACGTTTTTATTTTCAGTGTTCACTTCCAATAAAAGCTGGTCTGTTTAGGCCCAACTTAGGACATTTAGGGTGCTACAAAAGGCAAGAACAATCAACAGTTTATTTTGGCAAGGGCAGCTACTGAAGTATCCTCCTGCAGGAGGATAGCACTGAAAAGCATTTCATTTAAGTCAAATTTTGTTCATTTGTCAAAACAAAAACTACTAAACCAATATTTTTTGTTGTTTTATTTTGCCAGAAGCTAGCAAGCTTTTTTAAGAACAGTATTATCAGCTATAAAAAAAGCTACTGTGTTTCATATTAATTGATTACACTTGCTACACAGCTAAAAAAAAATAAAAAAAATCAGGAATACTACCTCCACCATCAAAAGTATATTAAATGCACACAGAATAACAAGCCCTCAATGTTTGTTACCTGTAGGCACCTCTGTATTTTTATTTTTTTAGGCTCTCTTGGATCCCAGAGGTCACAAAAATTCCAGACTGCGAGTACAAGAAGCTCTGTTAAATCTCAGCTCAGTGAATGTACAGACAACCAAAATGCAGCTTTCCATACGATATCGTCACTCTGTGCCTAGATCCTTGCTGGAAGAAAGCTGCTACTGAAATGCAATACAGACAAAAAAGGTACAGTGTAGTATACCATGAGCAAAGTTCTTACAGGTCACATCCACATTATGAGTGCCTTACCAGCATAATAACATCAGCCCTTCTACTTAAGAAGTAACCACACTGGTAAAGACATCACAGAAGAGTGAGGTTGGCAGGGACCTCTGGAGGTCACCTTGTCTAGCTCCCCTGCTCAAGCAGGGCCACCTAGAGCTGGTTGCCCAGGATCCCGTCCAGACAGATTTTGAGTATTTCCACCGGTGGAAACTCCACAGCCTCCGCTGGGAGGTTATACTCTATTATACTCTGTATCAATACTGCAAAACTTTAACCAGAGAAAGCCAAAAGAAGTTAGGTCCATTTTAATGCTCTAAAGGTCTTTCCTAGCAAAAATCTATTCATAACAAATGACACCTTTCCATCTTTCTGTACATCAGTCTTAGGGTAGAGAGAGGTCATGCAGGTAGACAAAGTTGATATTAAACTTCAGCCTGCCCTATCATTTGTGATGTATCCCATCAAACTCAGTGAAGCTAGTGAGCATGTCAGAATAGACACATTGTGCTTTCCAGACCATATGGAGTTATGTACAGACAACTATGGATATCCAGGCACCACGCCTGAGCTGCCCTAACATTCAGGATTGGAAGTAACTTGTTTCATCCTACGCATCTGCTCAACTTCGGCAACTATCACATCAATTCCATATTCAAAAGGTGGGAAGGGATTCCCAATAATTAATCTGTGATTATACCGGACTACCCTTACCCAGGATATTAGTATCAGCATAGCATGCCTCTATTCACCTCAGATAGGATTACATGGAAGATCACCACAATGAGATGTAGGACTGATTATTTTCCATTTTTAGGGGTAGCAGCTATCTTTTTTGTGGAAGTTTCCCAGACATCGACTGCATAAAATGATTTTTCTAGTATCTGCTGGTATATATTCAGTCTACCGTTATTTCACGTAATTGTGTGGAGTCATAAGGGAGCACTAATGTTAGATAAAGAAATTGGTTATGTTATGATAATTTCAGCTGCACAACTTGGAAGGAAATAAATCGGAAGACTAAGAAGATGTCTTAGAAGTTAATAGGAATTATACGGAATGTTTAATAAAAGTGAGCACAATATTTTGCATATTTCTTTGTGGGATAAACAAAACAAAACAAACAAAAAAAACCAAGAACACCAAAAAAACTATGCAGAAAGTTGCAGTCTGCCTCTATGGAAACATTAAAAAATGGCTGAACTAAGCTATTAAGATATTTAAACATGTTCTTACTGAGAAGTTACGTGTACCATGAAGCTGGCCTTCATGACAGATTGAGATTACTTGTCACAAAATAAGAACAGCAGCTCCTCACCAATGGAATATATTGGGCTGCAGTTCTAAATATCAGGAGAAGTGGTAAAGACAACTACCCCATTAGAATAGGATTGTAGAGGATATTATTACATCATAACAAGATTAGATATATGGCTAAGAGGACATTTTCTTCGTTAGGTGTATTGAGAATGAAAACAGAGGAAACTGAAACAGAAGGGGCTTAAATATCCTGTGCTTTCATTAAAGTCATTTTGTCTTATAGCAAAGTCTTATTCAACAGTTTTCTTTAAAAATTTCTGACAGGTAAGCAAAGAGGCAAATGTGCAAGAAAGAGTTACTGGTAGAAAAATAAAGTGAATTTTTCAATATATTTATAATGGCTGGTTGGGAGAGGTGTTGGGGTTTGGGTTTTTTCCCTTCCTTTATTTAAAAAGGTGGGGAAAAAAACCTTCAAAATCTCAAGTTTGTCATACTCCTGAGCAAAGACATGCAGTTTCTCTTAGAAGAAATCTAATTCAAGTTGATTTAGCAATGAGTTAAAGAAACAGTTTTGTTAACACCTTTAACCAAGATACCACCCTTCTTGAAGAAAAGGGTAAGGCACTGTAAGAGAAATAGTATTCTTACTATCTGCTCATCATTAGATCTCCAATATTAGTATCTGCCCTTAGAGAAAACTCAAGAACTCTAGCTTCCTTCATGTGCTGTATGATCCCATGGCACAAATGAGAGACAGCTGTCTGCACAGGGCAGTTAAGAGGAGGCAGAACCAAGGGTGTCAGCAGTAATGTAAGTCAGTATACAGAACATATAGGTCTGTGAATGCCATCATTTCTGGTTAATATAAGAAGAACTGTGCCTGTGGAAATAGAATTTCCCTAGAGTTAACCTAGGACATGGGCAAGTTTACCTGGTCGCATCTGGAACCAATGGCAGAATATAGAAAAGAAATAGAAATAGAATATAAGGGATTTCCTACAGAGCCCACTGACTGAGCATGCAAAAGCATTACCTTCAGGCATCTTTAGCTCAGACCCCAAACGCTGCATTGCACACCTAAAATACTGAAGGCCAGACTGAGACTTAGTAGCAGTAACACTATGTCATGGTACATCGTTATTCTTAGCTATTCTTCACTTACTGATTTATGCGGCAAAGATGACCAGTTCAGTCCTCTGGAAAAAAACAGAAACTTCATAGGAAGAAGTGGATTTTCTCTTTTTAAGAGGCAAAGGATTCATCTGCAAATAAATAAATAACAGGATGAGGAAAATATATGGGATGTGATGCTCCATTAGCAAACATCACATCTGTTACTGATATTTTAATATCTTCACTGTCACCCTGAAGCATACCATGTGCAATTAAGAGGAAATTGCAACGCAATTTTTAAAGTAAATTATTGTCAACAGGCATACAGCACTAAGCCCAATACAAATCAGTAAATCAATTCAGCACCAATTTAGAAAGTTTTGATTAATCCTCAATTCATTGCTCTGCTATTATAATATGTTATTAAACGCACCCACCACTTTAAGATTCCCTCATTTAATTTCTAATTGCAGTAAATATTGATTGCAAGGGTGGCCTGGAGACAACCCCAAAATGTGCAACTGTGGTCCCTGGAGGCAGAGCTTTGTGACAGTATTCTGTTCCCATGACTGCCCTTCAGACAGACTCAGTAGAGATAGAAAAACTCAATACATTAAATTACTGGTTAAAATGCATACCCACTTGGATTTTGGTCAATTAAGCAGAGAATTTGTTACAGCCCCTGTTTTTTTTTATAGAAGCCTTAATAATTATTATTTTTTTTAAATGCTGTTGCAGCAACTGTTCTGAAGCAGCTCTGAAGGCAGTCTGAAAAGTGAATCTCAGTCTCAGAATACAACTAAGAGCACTGACCACCATCTACTTTCTCCTCCCTGGTTCTTCTGAAGCTGAATTTTAATTTTTACACAAGTAGGTTGTATAACCCTGTGAAACATATCCAGAAGATTAGCTTGTGTAAAAACACAGTGTACACCTCCAGACTAGTTATTCAGAATGATGCAAGCACTGGAAATTTCATTATCCATAATGTTTTTTAGAAAGACCCCCAGTACAGCTTCCCATCACAGCTAGCTATCATTCATCCTAACACCTCCTCCATGTGTTCCAAAAGCCAGCAGTATCCAGGAAATATTCCACATATACAGTCCTCTTCCTAAAGTCTAGAAAGCTTAACAACATTAGTGCAGAATGGCTTGCACTGCTTGGCTTCAATGTGAGAAAATGGCTTCAATGGCACATTCACTTACAAGTAGAGATGCATCCTCAAACATCTATATTCTTTTACAAAATCATCACTAAAAGAAAGTGGAAGCTTATACTTCTCCCAAGGGTAGGCAAAGTAGAAAACCTCAAAGTGACTGACCCTTCAGCCCACAGCAAAGAATTGCTTCCTCTACATCTTTCTTGCCATAATTGAATACAGATGGCATTGCTATTTGTCTGTCATTCGTTTCAGTGGCCAGTCTGGCCCAAACCACAACATTAGACTAAAACATATCTCCCAACGCAAAATGCCATTACACACGTGGAATGCCAGGAATTACTAAAATAGCTTTCCAGTAACCATATATGCCAAGAAGCGATCTTCACGGAACTTTAAACTGAGCAGTTTGTTTCACAACTTTGATACAATGTCCTAAAGCACCATTGTCACTTGTCTTTTCCTCTTGCAGTCAGCCATGATATAAGAAAACGATCAGCCTCTTTCTGTCAATTGTTTGAGGAAGGAGGTTGGACAACAATCAAATAAACTTTTTTTGCAGTCCATCCACTTACACACTCTAAAGACTGAACAAATTTCAACCAGGATCAAAGTCTCTCCTGTTCTTTTTCCATGTTTGCTGGATTCAGAATGAAACACGAAGAGGAGAAAAAAAATAATAAAAAAAATAAAAGGTATGTGTATGCATGTGCAGGTATCACACGTTAATGAAACTGAGGCCAGGTCTTGTGCATGTGTGTATGCTCCAAACAGCTGAGCTTCCATAATGTTATAGAACTAGCTTAGCTTTACTGCAAGTTTATATGACATAATACACAGACAAAAAAAAATCTAATTAGCTTTTTTGGAAGTTTTCTCTCGTTAAAGTACCTCAATAAGGTAGCCATACCTCCAGAAGTGCTCAGTAGTAAGTGGATTATATTATTTTGCAGGAGCTGCTGGATGCTGAGAACTTTCAGATAAGGCAAAGCAGAGTCATAGCGCTATCACTTTCACCATCTGGTGCAACAGCAATTGGTTCAAGAGTGAGTAGTAATTATAGCAACAGAAGTCAGAACTGTAATGCTGGTATAAACACAAGCTAACATAGCGACACTGTCACTGTCTGGCACAGAACTCAATCACCTTAGCATCAAGCTCATACTGCAGACAGCTGCTGATCCCCGTGGATCAGCATTTCACACAGAAATGGACCTTCTCTACCACCAACCCTTCCACAGGCTCTTTCCAAGTCTAAGGTTTACCTGTAACTCAACTGTAACTATAGTCATAGAATCATAGAATCATATAGGTTGGAAGAGACCCTTGGGATCATCAAGTCCAACCATCAGCCCTACTCTACAAGTTCTCCCCTACACCATAGCCCTCAACACCACATCTAATCTACTCTTAAACACAGTCAGGGAGGGTGACTCCACCACCTCCCTGGGCAGCTGATTCCAATGACTGACCACTCTCTCTGTGAAAAANGCAAGCCAGGATGCCATTGGCCTTCTTGGCCACCTGGGCACACTGCTGGCTCATGTTCAGCCTCCTGTCGACCAGCACCCCCAGGTCCTTTTCTGCCAGGCAGCTCTCCAGCCACACTGCCCCAAGCCTGTAGCGATGCATGGGGTTGTTGTGGCCCAAGGGCAGGACCTGGCACTTGGCCTCATTGAAGGCCATGCCATTAACATTGGCCCATCTATCTAGTCTGTCCAAGTCCCTCTGTAGAGCATCCCTGCCCTCAAGCAGATCAACACTCCCACCCAACTTAGTGTCTTCACTAATCCAGTATCTGTGATCCAAGGTGTCTTCAAAATGCAAGCTAAAACATTAATAATAAAGAAATTCGCTTCAGCTAAGCAGCTCAGGTCTATAACAGCAATGTAGATGCAAGCCGTCATAGAAGAATTCCATAAGAAACAATTCCCCCAAAGCCAACAGCAGTAGCTCAAATCTTTGTTCAGGTCAGACTGGTATATGCTAGATCATCCTCTCACTTCACATCTGATTTTACTGTGTTTAAAAATACACACCCTTCCCCTCAGCTCTACAACCTCAACCCAAACCACCTACTTACTCTGATACATCAACTGGCTCCCTATGAATGTACAAACCAAAGCCAGAAGGAGAAAGGAAAGCAATCCCAACTGCCCAACTCCCACGCTGACCCACAGAACAAGCAAGAAACAAGGTCAGATGTGATGGCACGACTCTCACGTTCCCTCCTACCTAACATGGGTCTGGAGGAGGAGCAGTGCAGGGTGCTTCTATCAGCTGCCCCACAGCTAGCGTGGCCCTTGCACCAAGGTGACCTCTGCAGAGGACCAACAAAATTATTTCATACAAAGGAGAATCCTTCAGGCACTGCAGTGCAGGGCAATCAGAAAAGACAGTTTCAGGAATCTGAATAATTACCTTTTCTTATAATTTGTTTTTTACCACGTTGTACTTATAAAATGTCAAAGCAACATACAAAGCACACAAGAGTTTATTTCTACACAAAAGTTTATTTTCACTCCATTCCTTTTTTCACCATTTTCTTTATTGCCCCTCCACATGTTCCTCTTTATCCTACTCTCCTTTCCTCGACTCCACACCACCTCCTTCCTGCACTCTGCACCAGCAGAACTGCGGGAGCTGGAGAGACGCCACTGCCAACTACCAAGGCCATGTGACACCTCACACGATAAGATCCTGCCTTCACCCACTTGGAATGCAGCCTCTTGTGGCAACTGTAGACCAAACAGTTTAGGAAACTTTCAGCTGAATGGTACAGTCACTGCCTGGACCAAGGCTATAGAAAATACAAGGTCCTGCTCACACTAAATCATTCTGAAAACTATTCTCTAAGACACTCCACTGCTGTTGGCACCAGGGGAAGGATGGGGCACCAAGAGTCTTTCTAGTGCTGCTATGAATTCCACCTAGATTTGCTATATGGTCAACCCAGGTAGCTGAGCTAAGCGAAGAGCTTACTCATCACCCAGAATGGATGGACCCACTCCCCCTTCTCCCTCACTTTATCCACTCTTTAGAGTTCACCACAATACTTTTTGAGGTAGTTCATCCCTTGGAGAAACAGAAAACTTCTATTTTTGAGTGAGTGGGGTCACTAAGCTCTGCAAGTCTGTTAAAGAGAGGATAATGCAGAACACAGTCAGAACTAGGACTGCTCTTGCAGCAGCAGCAAGCACACAGATAATCTTGGAGGTGTCTTGTCAGGTTGCATCTTAAGTCAGGCTGGAGAAGTAAAAGCACTAACTACTTCCACATAATTACTAGGTACTCTCTAGAGGCTAACCTTTGCAACACCATCCAACCTTAGTATGTTTGTGTAAAAGCAAAGAGAAGTTCTGATGCAATGTTTTTACAGTTCTGCCATTTCGGTTTCCCTCTGCTCTTGCACACAGGTCAGAGATAATAATCTTCCACCTCAGTCAAATTGTTACAGGGTTAAACTTCAGCACCTAAGACTGAATGTTGACTGAAAGCTATTAAACAGATACTATCATGGAGTTCTCCAGTAAATGCACTGAAAAATTACTACCATTTACAGAGCTTTCAGTTTGGAATATTATGAATAACTTCTGAGTGGAAATGAGAAAACAGAAAACCTATTGACATTCTTCACAGAGACTTTCCACCATTTATTAGTCACATATTTTGACATCTCGCATTGAATAAGGGTGTTAAGTGATGGGAGCTCAAATATTACTTATCTCCTTTATGTTCCACTGTTACAGCACACTATTAATAGGAAGCACGTCAACTCGGCTCTGTAGTTGTTAAGGAGAAAAAAAAATACAGCAGCAAGCTCAGGCCAAACATGCAGTCACATAAGTAACTTGTCTAGCAATCTCCACGGTCCTGGCTGCATTCCAGTCCTTGCACTACGAGCTGATCCCTCATCATCTGCTGGTGAAAACAAAAATGTCCAGACTGATCCTGAGTTGTATCTATCATGTTGGCTTTTTAGCCCTGTCAGCGCAATGCTTTCACTGCAAGGGGTGAAGTCTTCCCTGGTCAGACTCTGGCTCCTTTGGAAAAGCTGTTGTCCACCAGAGGTATGGCCTGCCTCTTGGAATAAAGATATTCCGTCCAAACACAGTGAGATCTTTTCCTCTCAGAGACTAACCCTTCCCCATCACTTGAGCCCTACCTGCTTCATCTTTCAAAGGCAAAAGGGTGCAGTCTTACTACTGCTTCAGAAAATAAGAAGTATAACCATTAAATGCCACATTTTATTTCTGAAAGTTTCCAGATTGGTTTAGCTGAATTATCCTGCATCATAAACACTATGTCTGGAGAATAGCAGCACCTTTTATGTCAGCTAAGATCTACGCTTTCTCCATATATCTCTCCCTTTCGGCCAAAGTCAAATGCCATGAGACAAATACATATATCATAAATCACAGCCATCAACACCAACAGCTGGCCAGCCTGCTTACAACAGCCTGCCTGGATGTGGCAGAGCACGCTGGCTCAGATAAGGAGCTGGCAGAAACCGGACCATAGATCCAGTTGCACTGAGGAGAAAGACAGGAAGACAGAGATGCTCCTGCACTAGCAGTGACTCTTGCAAAACACCCAAGGATCAAAAGAAGGTGCTTGGTAAGATAGTTAGAAAAAGAGATGGCTAGTATTTAGAGGGAGGGAAAGGGTTCAGACAGCATCTCCTGAAAAAAGGCAAGAGCAGAGAACTACTGGGGTTCACTTGACTTGAAATTGAGATTCTTCTGGCTGGTTGAAGAGACCATCATGGCCACATAAAGCTCAGAAGGAAAATAGAAGAGTGGGGAAATAATAATAATCAGGATCTTCTGGTCCGTTAGGCCTGAGATAAAAAGAAGGAGAGAAGAAGGACAAACCAAACTTTGACAAGAAGGCAGAGATGGAACAGAAAATAAATTGAAAGGTTGGGCTGTGAAAAAAACTGAAGGACATTGTATTACTGAAGGGAAAAAAAAAAGAATAAAAATCAGATGGATCCAGGGCAATGAGTTTGGCATTAGCTGGAGCAGAAAGGAGGGAAGGACCGTGAGGAGACAGGACAGCAAGGCTTCAGGGGAGGCAGTCACAACTGGCCAGCAGAGAAAATAGATGTTGCACAGAAAACCAGCAAAGGCAAGATGGGCTGGCTACGTGAGCAAAACGAAGGCACTGGTGGGGGCAAGATCTGGGCAAATTCAAGAAGCAGAAGAGGTAGGATAGAGTTACTGGTCTGCACTGGCAACAAACAAACAAACAAACACACAAACAAAAATCTTATGACCTATACAGCAAAACCCATATGGCAGCTGTATTGGAAACCAACATTTTGGCCTTTCAGTATATAAAGGAAGCTTATAAGCAAGATGAAGAGATACTTTTTACCAAGCTCTGTAGTGAAAATACAAGGGACAATGATTTTAAACTGAAAGACTTAAACTGGACATAAGGAAAAAATTCTTTACTCTGAGTGTAGTGAGACACAGGAAAAGGTTGCCCAGAGAGGTCGTAGATGCCCCATCCCTGGAAATGTTCAAGGCAAGGTGGGATGGAACTTTGAGCAACCTGATCTAGCAGAAGGTGTCCCTTCCACCACAAACCATTCTATGACTCCAATAATTTCCAGACTCCATTCGTCCTCCACTGAGCAAAGAGCCTTAAAATTCACTGGCCCTGTTCTGGTCTATCCCAAAGCTGGTTCACATAGCAGCAAATCAGTTCCCTTATCAAATCCTCCAATAACTCATGTTAGGGTGGTCTGCACTATAGATGTAATTGGTAATGACCCTTATCACATACTTGTCACACGAATACACATGATGACTTTGTTCCAGTGCATCCAGCAGGTTTGCTGGATGAAAAAAAGACTTAAGATAATAAAGGTGGGATATATATACTTTTTGCAGAGAGACAGAGAAAAGTGAGGAAAAAGAACAGAGTTTCACTAGAACAGGAGTAACACTGGAAAATCAGCCTCTTGTAAACTTCTCATTTGATCCTCAATCTTAGAGTAAGCCTAAATATGTTATTTAGTGCAATCACATGACTAGAAAATATCAGGGTTTCAAAACCACGACAAGACAGGGCTGTCAAACAGTCAGAAGATGACAAATTGAAAACCACATGCTCCAAAGGGTTTTGTGTCTGGGTTTTTTTTATCATATCTAGATAGGATGATTTTAATTTTTTTTTACAAATCAGCCAGTATGACGAAAAAAAAAATTAAAAATAACCTGGCACCAGGAAAACATTCCTCTGGCACAGAATATGTATTCATGCTCATTCTGCAGAGACTCTAAAACCCTCCTTAAAACATTCTCTAAAGTTGTGCATGATTTTCCATCCTGATAAGTTAGCTTCCTGTCAGTGTTTGACACAATCCTTTATTAGCTACAATTCAAATTTTCCTCTGTTTTCATTTAGGGGTCACATAATCATCAACTAAGTACATTTTGTTTGATCATATCACATATATTTTCTGTCCTATCTATATTACCCTTTACTCTTTGCAGTGCTTAAAAGTTTGTACAAAATACCAATAATAATAATAATAATAAAATAACAAATAGTATGATCTATGGAAATTTGTAGATTTTGAAACTCCTTAAAGTAAATCTTAGACAGGAAAGCAGAGGCTTCAAAAATGTAAGGTACCTGTCTTGAATTGAAATTAAGATTGATTTTTGATCAAAATCTGACACCGACCAAGTACTTTGGAAAGTAAATAGAAATCTGAAATGTTACAGACATATTGAGCAATAGTCTGTGATAGCAAGGCCCATTTCAAACCAGCATCAAACCTGGCAAACTGCACACCTGACATACATGCGAGGACAAGCTTGCAGCAGACAGACAGGAAGCAGCATCCCTACTGTAACTGCCAATTTCTGATTAAGTCTTCCAAATCAGACTGAGATGCTAGTCCTGAAATTATTAAAAACAGTAGATGAAGAATGGTAAGAGAGCCCTGCATCAATCATACATTAAAATATCAGGTGAAGAATACTGGAAAACTAGGTCCCCTGAATGGAGGAAGAGCACATATTTCCACCTTCCAGGTGGCAGGCAAAATGCACTTCGCTGCTTCCTCTCTTCCCCACCCATAAAATGTGTTCCATAATCTCCAATGAAAGAGATATTTGAAATTCTAAAGGTGTGCAACAGATGGCAACACTCATTATATGTAAGCTGAAA
Organism: Jacana jacana; assembly: GCA_013400555.1. NCBI lineage: Eukaryota > Metazoa > Chordata > Aves > Charadriiformes > Jacanidae > Jacana > Jacana jacana. The sequence goes on from VZTM01021580.1 coordinate 22,965, forward strand.
TAAATAAATCTTCAAATTCTGAAAGATAAGACTAGTAACTCTTTCACTCAAAAACTTTTTAAGGAAGTTTGAATCAAAAAATTCAGAACTTCAGTTATAAAGCAGAAACAAAGTCAGCATAATTGAAAACTTAGTCTTGGTACTGCTACATACACAAAGGTTTGAAAAAATTAGTCACAAAGATGAATGAGAGGAAAACAAGCAGGAAGGGGTAATATTCAATTTCCTTGCCCTCTCATCCAGTCCCAATGAAAGCTGAAGAATCAAAATCCATAGCCCACCTTCTTCCTCAATATGAAGAACAGGAGGAAGTTATACATATAATTATCACGGTCAACATCAGACCTTCCAATCAAACAGAACAAACTGCTAAATCTGAAACTCCTCCAGGTTCTTACGCACATATTTTTTAACCAAATACAAGCAAGAGCTCTATTCCTCCTCCCACAACAACAGCAAAACAGAAATTGAATTAAAATAAATAAGGAAATTTTAAAAGAAATTAAAATAAATGAAGGCTCATGTAACTGAACCACTAAACTTAGGTAGCCAGTTAAAAGAATGACTAGACAGCAATCTCTCATCTCAGGTAAAGATTTCTTTAAAATAAGTAATAAACCCAATAATAACATATTTTTCAAAACCCAAGGTCAAAGGTGCTAAGGTTATAGTCACCCAACCAAAAATAAGATTTTTAAGTAATGAAATGGACAGTCAACACCCCCTTTAACAGACAAGAGACTCCTGTGGAAAAAAAAGACAGTCAAGGCACTGTTATCACACCTGCCAACTCACCCACGTGGTGGAACAGTCATAGGTTCTGATAGTGACACCTAGGGAAGAAGAGCAAGGGCTGTAAATCACAGCCTTGCACATTTAGAAAAAATAAACTGCTACCAAAATTTTGAGCAAATGTTAAAAAAACATTTTAGCGGCTGACAAGGTCAAGCCCTTCAACCAAATTTCTACAGATATTGAAATAAAGGTCTGGTGCTAAAAAGGAGCAGGTCATACTTTAATCTTGCAACGGGGATCAGATTTCCTTGCTACAGAGAACATTGCCATTAATCTGTGGTTTTCAGCCCCACTAACAGACGTTAAGAAATTACAAGAGCTATCTAGCGGTATCTTTAGAAAAAGAAAATAATAATAGATTCTCCCCTCTCTAGTTGTCAACGCATTTTCTAAATGACAAAGCAGTAGCCGAGGTTTCCGATTATCCAGGGAGCACTGAACCTGCTTGACAGCAAGCAGGGCTGATTAACGCACCTTTGTGACTTCATCATCCCTTCTTTCAAAAGGATCGACCTTTAATTTCTGATGAAGATCACTTCCAAGCTTCTGAAACCAGCAGAGAGATAGTGCTGCTGATAAAAAAGAATTCTGTTTGTATTCTCAAGAATATCATGACTCTCTGAGAGAGGGGTAAAAAACCTCAAAGTCAAAAAAAGTCACTTTAGTTTCTTTTGCTACCCCATTTAAAGGGTCAAAGGAATTCAGTGGCCTGCCACCAATTAAGATCCTGCAACAACTGGTCCTTTGTGATAAACATGGAAACAGAGCAGACAATCAACAGACCCAAAATCTTCTTGCAGGGCAGGAAAACATGTTTGAACAGTGACCCTACCCTTGCAGAGCTCAAGCTGACCACAAGTACTTCAAATTCCTGCTACAAAGTCCTTGTTACTCAGCTGCTACTGATGCTTGCTTGGACTTGGCTGCATTACGTGCTCAAGTTCATCAGCTTCACTCACCAGTCTGTTGCTGTTGCTCTGTCCTTTTCCAGTATCTCCACGTTCAGTCCTGCTTCTGTTCCACACTTCTCTACATCTGGAGAGGCAGGAGGAGGGAGAAGTCATCTAAAGATAGGTTCTCACTTTGATAACACTGAGGGTTATAAAGCAGAGAATGATGGAGCTGATTTTTTCCAGCCAAAGCTTTGAGGCAATATTACCCCTTTACTCAGCTGTGATTAACAAGCCTCTTATGCTAACTTCCCACAGGCACCACCCTTGTTTTCTGCGTGCCTAGCTTGCAAGTGGGATGTGAATTAAACTGTTGTGAAGCAGTAAGGTATATGGTGTTATATTTTCCAGTTTTAAAGTTAGCTACAAAGCAAATTCTTAACTTTGGTTTTCTTCCATAACCCATTTTTGAAGTGCTGCAGTAACAAAACCAGCAATCGAACACACACACACACACACACACACAAAGCATTAAATGTCATTAAAAGTTCCAAACAGCAAATGGATTTGGGCATGTAGGTAGAGGAGAAAAAGTGAACAACCTTTTAGTTTCTAACCAAGAATCTCAATTCATTGCTTGAAGTCAAAGAAACAAAAGACAAAGAACACAGCTATGTTATCTTTTGCAGAACAGTTTACACCTCATGATCTCCAAGCTGTCCAATAAACCCAAGGGGGGGAAAAAAAAGGACTTGCAGACATAGCAGAGCTGTGTTAACTTAAGTCTAGCACTGCACTGGAGTGAAAATTTGCATTGCTTTCAGAGGGGAGCTGGCTTCCAGCCAGCCAGCTTGTACCACAAACAGAACAAGCTTACTTCTGCCTTCAAGTGTTGTGCGGTCACAGTCAGAACATGATAGCAAGATGCACTATGAGACATCAAGGAAGTAGTAGTACCTCTGTACTTCTGATCACACAAAGTTGGGGGTTATTTTGTTGTTTGGTTTAGCTTTTAAATAGCAGAATGCATTCAGTGCAGCTGGGCCAAACAACATGGAAACAGGGTAGTTCCAAATTAAGGGAGAACCTTTAAATTGCTATCATCTTCAAGGTTATAGTAGTGTGACTAAACAATGCAGATACTTTCCCGCAGCATCATCTTTCCCTACTTTGCTGACCAGTTCAGATGAATTTGCAAGAGGGCTGAATTATACTAATACAATTAGCTCCAACTGACTTCATAGTCAAATCAGAGTATAACAGAGATGATGGCCACACTCTTGCATTCAGGATCATTTCTTCCTTGGTCAGAGGAAGCCATTGGTGTATAATCTGTGAGATGTCCTCCTCTTCATAGAGCTAAATACACTCTCCAGTGAACAATCCAGTGAACAAAGGACTCTGAAAAATACACCAATTCTTCCCGAAGTTACTTGCATATGGATTGCAAAGTATGAACCACAGTAATTATTCAAGGAGAGGTAACTCCCAGCAAGACAGTGCAGGAGACATTGCAAATGTCTTCTGTGTTTGAGTGAGTTGCACTATCTCAGATAAGTTGTGTTGTATTTAAAGTATAAATAAATCAACACACAAGGCAGTGCTGAGTTTAAAATGTTCGACACTTACATCTACATAGTATCAAAACAACCTGAAACATATTTCATGGCCGAGGGATCAGTGATTTAGCAACAGAGCCCCAAATTTCAGAGCTAACAGCATGGAACAAGAGATCAATGCCAACTATTAAAGAAATTATTAACATATGGGGTACAGCTCTAGCAATGTAGCACTAACTAGTAAAACTGCAGTATTACAATAAAGAACGCAGATGGTACTTGATATCAAAATAAGAGCATTATACATGCCCTGTTGCAAAAAAAAAAAAAAATTAAAAAAAAAAAAGCCTACATAGCTCATAATTCATTTAGCAACAAAGTATGTTCTGTACTTTGCAAACAAAGAATTTATAATCAACATTTAATTCAATAAGAACACAAATCAGTACTAAGATGATGTTTGTTAAAAAGCAGCTTTCATCTCACAGATTTCACGTCTGTACCCTGACACTGTGGAACATTTCCATACATGCTGAAAGACACAGCAGTCAAGGCTTGAAGCTGAGCAACACTGTTTTTCTCAGAAATAAAGAACAGCACCCTTCAAAGCCCTTGAGAAAAATAATGACTTCCCTCAACATCTTCCCTTGTATACTGCTGAATACGTAGAGCAGACAACAATCCATTGATCAGCGCAGAAGAGTTTTATCTGATTTATTCCAAAGTCTTAAAATTAAGAAATAATTATTACGTATTCTTGGAAAACCTGAAAAAAAAAGTTCAAGCATGTTGTTTTTATTCTGAAAGTCTATCTTCCATACACCAAGTATCCCAAGGCTGAAAATCTGTTCTCTATAATGATACTATTCAAGCTGTAATTAAGCTTGCAAGCATGAAAAAGGTCAGCAGACTTTTCATCTCTACCTTAAAATATGGTAAAGTAGTTAGCTTTGATGCTGGCTTCTCCTATTCACTTCTTTTACCAGTATCATTCACAGTTTCTAACACAAACCATATGATAACAGTGCAATTCTGAATAGCACAAAATAGCTAGGTGTGTCATTTCCACCACCTGTTCCTTACCAAAGCAGAAAACATTAACCTCACTCTAATTTTTTTCATTTTTACATCACAGCTGAGCTTGTTCTGCAGCTCTCACACAATTTACATGACTGAAAGCAGACAATGCTTAAAGCATTGCCAGAAATAGTCACTTCTTTTTTTGCTAGGAAACACATTGATGTCTTCACAGATAAGCCCAGCAGCCAGGACTCAAACTCACAATGGAAAAGGGGTGCTATCATCAGTTTCATTGCTACACAACAGCTGACCGATGGTGGTTGCAAGACCAAGCTCATCTGCACAAGACCCTGCATCACAAAGGCAGATCACACTGTGTCACTGGCTCACACTGCAGGCAGGCCAGGTCAGACTACCCCAGACACCCACACATGCTGTGAGAAGGACCTTCCTACACTTAACATGATGCTGAAAGGTGTTACATTTGTTATACCAGAATATTTAGGTTCCAGAACAATTTTACTGTTTCCTGTTGAATACTCTGTGATTTTTGTGCCAACTGTACCACCAAATACTAATAATAAAAAAACAACAACAAAAAAACCCTGGACACTGCTATTATGGAAAAGTTTCCAGGCAAGACCTTTGTGACAGTAAGGATGACATGAACATTAGAGACATCCCTCATACTATTTCATTCCCATAAACCAAGGAAAGGTATACTTTTATTTGTGAAGCTATGTTGTATATAATTGATCTACAGCAAAATAAGTCTGCCTAATTTATTAAATAATTTATCCCACTGTAGTTTTGACGAGAAGTTACTTTTTCCTTTAGTAAACAGAAATATCTTTTTTTTCATATAAAGATAATTATGTTATTTTTGTAAGACACTTGAACTCAGACCATCCAAAATTCCTTCCTTAATTCCTTAATTTATTGACCAATCATATACTTTGCTTTAAATACAAATATTAGTATTTAATGCTCAGCACTAAAAATTCATGTATGAAGATGAAAAGCATAAAATAGTTGCATAATAATTTAGGAACAGTTACACTCTTCAGAGCTATATTGTAAATGTAATGCACAACATTACCCCAATGGAATGTCTGAAAATAATTGTGTATGCAACTATTCAAAAGAAATTAATAGTAATGGATAAGTACACAAAAAGAGAGTTTTTTGTCATTTTACCTTACTGTCTCGATCTCACACAGCTGATCATATTTTATTACAAGGCAACTCCTACTAACTCATTATTCTAAAAAATCACAGATTAGCGACTTAATCCTCAATTGGTCCTTCAAGGGGAATATTCCCAGAACATAATGTTCCTCCTAGCACTTTGTTTTATCAGAACCAAGCTCATGTATTAACACAAATTTATTGTTTATAAAATAACACTATAATGTAGAACTCTGCAGAGACAGTAAAAACTGCTAAATTCAGGCCACTTCCATGCCACAGGCCATGGTGCAAAATCACAAACAGCTTTTGCTGCCAAACTTAAGCCAGAAAAGAAGTCAAGACAAAGAATCTGGAACACCATATGAATGATGCCACAAAATATAGGTAGTTAGAATTGTTTAGTAATTTCTTAAGGTAAGAGTTTGGGGGCTTTTTTTCTTTTTTGAATAGCCAGGCTTGGTTCTGCTCATATAACCTATTTCTGCCCCCCAGCATCTCATCTAGAAAATTCTCTACAAAAACAGTAAAACAAAATTTTGTTATTGACACTTGGTTTCAACAAACGTAGATTGAAAATTAGGCAGAAGAAGCTTAGGCAAGAGCAAAATAAATGACTGTGCTTTTGCTCTAGAGGATGGGACTCCACAATGCAGAGAAGCCAAGTATAAACAAAGGAAGCCGACAGTTTAGAGGATTAGATTACAGCTTCAGTCCAAAACCATTAGAGTAATGAAGATATCTAGGATGAGAAATAACCTCTTGTAAATGCTACTTGACTTTGCTTAGCTTCAGTTATCATGGTCTCTAGAGACATAAACTCCAATACCAAGCACCTACAAGACCAATCTGTGGATCTGAGGAGAGCATGTTTCCCTTACTGCAGTCTCCCGTTTCTGATACAATCCCAATTATTTCCCACATCTGATCCACAAGGTCTCACTTCCAGGGAGCCAGGGAGCCAGAGGTTCAGCCAGATCACGCTGCGCACCGTGCAGGAGATTGAGATGTTGGAGCTGGCACAGGCAGACCTACCAACCCAGCAGACCCCAAGAGCACCCCCTGCTTGGAAGTAGCAATGAAAAATTTCACTCGAAAAGCTCAGAGCTGACATAAAACAGCAAACGTGTGCATGCAAGTGCAGAGTGAACACAGTATCCAAAGCCACCTGTCTATCAGCATCTGTGTGGACCTAGCCTCAGTTTGCTATGATTAGCTGGCATCACCATTTACTGATTGCCTACCAAAAACACTGGCGGTTCAAACCTCACTTTGTATCACTAAATCCCTTAGCAGAACTGGGCACCAGTATTGCCAGTTAGAGCACAGAAGAGAAAGAACAGGCAAGTAACCACATTTCAATCACCAATAATGATAAATAAAAAGAAATGAAGCCATAAGTCTTAAATTCAAAGCTGTTTGCATCTGAATAATCCAACACCACCTACAAGTACTAGAGCAGAAAAAAAAAAAAGTGTAAAAGAAAAATATCACACAGATCAAATAAGATTTCTTCACTTCCTTTGTTTTATAACAAAAAGCATTCTAAAACTTAAATATGATTTATGCTGTGTCCTCATGATGATCTACTGGGCACTCATGCTAAAGAGAGTTTTAATCTACAGCCACACTCTTTTAATAACATCTGCAGTTTATATTCCAGGACAAGTGCCAGTAGCTAATGATCCTCCTGTTATCGATTCTCCTTAGATGGGATACAAAATAAAATTGAAAAAAAAAATAAAAAAAAATCTCATCTCATTTTCCTGGTCTTGACACACTAAGACCCTGTCTTGCTTATTACAAATATACACGTATACAAATAGTCAGGGAAAAGCATTTAACAGGATCAGAACCATCAGTATGGCAAAACATGAAATTCACTTTTGGCACAGGGATTTTCCAAACAATCCTTGCCATGTTACTACTACTGGAGCTGCCCAAAATCCTCTGGCTACAGGAATTCTGCAGAGAAGTATTTGTAAGTGGGACACTTCTATTAGCGTGGATTTGCTTTTAATAACAAAGTAATTTTTTGTTCCTAAAGAAAAGGAAACAATATACAACCTAAGTAGAGATGGAACATATGGGGTTAGTGGGCAAAAAAAATGGCACATCATGATCTCTCTGCCAGTTACATTTTTTTTTCCCACTATTTCCTTACCAAGAATAGGAATGACCAGATGACAGGCCAGAATACATTCAAGGAGTTCAAAACCTATGAATTCTGCTCAGAAATGGGCATCACTCCATAGGTGGTCAGTCCAAGACATCAGGAAACAGTACGTTTCCTTACATTTAAAACCACCAGCCACAGAAGTTAAACAGATTAAAACCTCACAAAGAACTGACTAGGAGGATTTTCAGGGATGTGAGACCTCTTAGGTGGCAAATTAAAGTCAAAGGGCATCTCATCTCAGTAGCTGGACAAGTTACTTGAGACAGCATGAAAAAATCCCTCTCACCACCTGTGAGTGGTGGGAACACTGAATCCATGTAATATTTCACATCTCCAGTAATAATGCTGAAAGAAAAGAAAAGAAGCCCCATCTTTTAAGATCGTAGTTAGCTTCAAAAAAGTATTTTACAGAAACTTTAGACATCTTATTCTCCAACCATACACCAGCATTTTTTTCTTTAACATACTGTGGAGGAACAGATACTCACCTAGAAGTCCCATTCTACATAGCTGCTAGAGAACACACAGAATTCATCTCACTCTCCTCTTCATTATTAATTGTTAGACTTCTAACTCAAGGATATCTTTCTCTTACCCCAGTACCAATCTGATAAACAGATGCAAACCTTTCACCTTTCAATTATGCAATAAATTTAGACTGCTTCATGAACCTGATTAAACCTGTCATATCCTTGCCCACAGATAACATAAAATGCGTGTTTGGTACAGAACCAATTATCTTCGACCAATGAAGGAGACATTCTTTTTGAAGTTTACAGGGTGCAGGGATGTCTGTTTTTCTTTTCTTTTCTTTTTTTTTTTTTGTACCTACCAAGTCATCTTAGCTGAAGTCTTTTCACTGCAACAACAGTGAAAAGTGAACTGTGAAACAGCCCTACCAATTTCATGCTTTCAAGATGTTAGCCTGGGGTTAATTCTCTACAGGACACTTTGGCCAAGTACTGAAAGTCCTCAAATGCTAGAAGACACCAAGTGCAAAAAATCATGGTTCAAGCAAGGCTGATTAGCCAGATCATCTCCATCAGTCCCAACCAACCTACACTCCTTGATTTTGTAATGGTAGCAACAAATACCAGGCACCCACCTGGGTCAGCAACCAAAGTGGCACCAGGAAACACTGACAATACAGAGGGGAAGCGTAGTCACTGCCCAGCACTCTTTCCCTCTGTATTTAAAGTGCTTGTCTAAAATACCAATTTAGAAGTAGTAAAATAGCCTAGAGAAACAAGTTTTGTCCTCAGTTCTCTTAAGCTGGTTTTCAAAAGAGCTGGAATGGTCAGCTTTGACTGAGTAATGCACATTCTGCAGTGTCTAGGTGGAAGTGGCTACATTTACTTTATATACAGAGTTAAAATACAAATATCCATGAGTTATTTGGCAAGCAGAACACATTTTCTTTCATGTTTTCTTTACACATTTGATATCAATTGTCAAAAAAATCTCATTGATCCAAAACAACCAAAACATATGTAAAAAACAAACAAAAAAAATCTTCTAATTGTATCAAGAGCATAAAGATCTAAGGATAAACTCTGACTATATTATTGCATACAAGAGTTAAAGCAGAAACATGTCCAGTTAGTCCTTTTTCCAGAAAGCTACTCATGCAAAAACGAATGCTCCTTCTTATTTCTTTTCTTCATAAAAGATGTCTGTTTGGGAAAGAGGAAATTTTTAAACGCACAGATGTTTGTGATTGCACACTAGCAGCCTGCTGGGAACCATTAATGGTGTAGAGAGTAAAGTTATTCAATCATTTCCATGTCACTTTTCAAAACTGCTGCCCTCAGTCAAGGGGGTGATTAATGGCATCCCATAATAACATAGATTACCCCCTGCCCATGCAAGCTCTTTGATTTTAATGCAGTTAAGCTACTGAAGTAAACAAACCAATTTGGGTGATCAACTAGCTCTTTGTCTCATTAAAAATTATTTGACTAGACTCGTGGTAAAAGAATATTGTGTCTGTCCCCAAATTCAATTTGGCATTCTGTAATCATAGCAGTGATTACATTTGCAAAAAGTTAAGAAATTAACAGTGGCAGAAAACAGTCAACCTTTCATTAGAGACTTTCATTAGGGACTTTCGTGCATAACAAAATTAATATTTTCTAATCACCACGGTACAGCAAACATGCTTCTATATGTTTCAAAGAGGTCAGCGGCAACTACAGTCACCAGGTAAAAGTCTCGGCAAGCATTTGCAAATTTGCTGTTCAAAACCAAGCAGCACTCTGCCCCTCCCAACAATACAAGCTGCATGTCCAGCATCCCTCGAGAACACCTTCTGCAGCCTACTGTCAGGCTGCACTTGGCACTTCATGTCGGGGCATGTCTTCCTTTCCTCTCTTGTACAACCCAGATGTCTATGAATGTGTGAATGTAACTAAAATGATTAGTGTGAATGCAGTGAGTTGAATTATCAGGCCCGAGGCATTTTGCTTCTTTGTTTGTCAGGAGCACCATAAAGCTATGAGTTCAGTGTACTTTCAGTGGAAAACTTGAATGTGCAATACCTGTGAGTGAGCATACAGCTACCTCTGTGTCACTGAACATGTGCAGGACAGAGACAAGTACCATACAAGTCACAGACGGATGCCGGGTGGTCAGTAGGCAGAGATGTGCTTTGGCAAAGCTGATGGCAAACCCCTGCCCGAGGAGAACCAGAGGGAGTATCAGTGCCACACCACAACCTCAGGTGCCATTTGCAGGATATCTGCATTACCTTCCTCCTCCATGCCATCACATTATCATCATCTAATGTTATTGTTATCACAGAGTTATCAAAATAAAAGAGAAAAAAATTAGGAGTCCTTACACAAGGAGGAGCCGACAGCACCCCATCCTCTGTTTTAGAGAATGTCACTGCCCACGTATGTCACAATACATCAAAGATTGCTTTCAAACCTCCAGACAGCTATCCAAGTTTTGTTTTTCATCACGTTCCTCCTGACAAATTAATACCAGCCTTCCGCATCTAATGACTGAGAACAATGTATCTGTTTCCCACACATCCTGATCAGCCTCTTTGCTCTGAACTCACTCCAAGCCCATCTCCTAACACCCTGCTACTTCCTGACCACTCATCTTGACCTTCCTTTTATCCTTCTCACACAACCTTTTAGCAACTATTCTACACGTACCCACGCCACTGTAACCTGATAGAAACTTCATAAAACCTGCTTAAATTCAACAACACACAATTGATCACACAGAGGATTATTTTCCTCTGGCAGCATGAGACAATCAACACCCAGAAAGTATATTAATAAATACAGTTTTGAAGTCAACACAGAATAATACAATCCACATATGGAGACCTGATGAGCATTTTAATCTCCCAATGTCTGCTGGAACAGGACATCTAAGATGTTATCAGCTGGTAAATTTTCCAAAGAGGGATAATCTACAAAACCAAAAGCACATAAGGACAACAAAAAGACACAAATCTTAGCCAACAAAGGCAGCAACTAATTTTGTTTCTCAATACCTATCTTAGAGGGAGGGAAAAAAAAAAAAAGGTGTCAGCCATCTTCTCAGCTTCAGAATAGATTTAATCCATACCAAAAATGCTAAAGGTCTTTTCTAACCAATCCTGTTACACAGTGTTACACAGCAGATTTTTCTCACCAATCCCAACTTCCGTACCATGTACTCTAAAACACAAGGAGAACTCAGAACCCCCAGACTGTAAAAGTCGATGTAAAATAACTGTAACCATCTAAATCTTTTTTTTAACTTACTTCTCTAATCTACCAATTTGTGAACTTCCTTCGCTGTATTAGATATGCAAAGAAACTTGCATGTTTCTAAGGAAGTATAACCATACATCATCCAGCAAGACATATCTGCATGTTGCTCTGGTTCCAAACACAAGGTGAAATATAAGAAAATTAAATTGAACTACTGACGTATTACAAAAAGAGTTTACATTTTTACATTATGCTTCCTTTTTAGGTTAGTTGTGTCCACTTTCTGGTCTATTAACAGAATTCTCTGCTTTTTCATTTAAATTATCTACTCTTTACCCTCTCTTCATTTCTCAGTATGTCAGGATATTATTACTCCTTATGGGGAATGCTCTTTGGTAAACAGGACCACTACTTTCAAATTGCATTTAATTCCTATTACTCACTTCCTCACCCTAAAGCAGTTTGCCATTGAGCACCGACTCTTTTGAAGGAATTTGATACATAAATCAAGTTTCAAGAATCAAAAGCAGAGCACCGTTACCATAAAACATGAATTTCGCCATGCAATGAAGCTACAGACACTGAAATCTAAAAAGCTAAAGTCAGCCTTAATGGATTTCTGTGTCATTTCCATTACAATTTTCTTATTTGACCTCTGCAAAATGCCTCTTGGTTGAATGTGAAGGACAAACTAGAAGAGGCACGCAGCTTTTTTAGTGGAGAGTTCTTTGTTAAAGCTGGTCTTACTGCCAGCAGATGCAACTTCTTATAGCTTCATCTTGAATGATGTTTTCTCAGATAAAAATCTTCTCCAGTCTGTTACCTGTCCACAAAAGTTGAGAAATTTCATTGTTTTCAATTATGTTTTGTGGAAAGTGGATAAGGGTGATCTGACAGCATCAAGATAACGGAAGAGTGTTTAGAAGTCAATAAATGTTGTTAATGATTTCTATGTCCGATAGATAAAATTCCAATTTTAGCTTTCTAACAGAGTCAAGAGACTGAAAAGAACTTAGTAAGGCATGAGATAAAGAAAAAAAGCACCCTACTGCTCAGTCAATAGCCACCCTGAAATTATAAAAGCAGAAAGACATGTCATTTTCAGAAGACAGTCCAGGAGTTAAACATACAAGGAAATAGCTTAAAGCATAGCTTGCTCTTCTCTTCCCCACCTTTTTTCTTTTTTAAATAAAAGCTTGCTTTTCTCTCAGCAGTGTTTACATTTAGCTAAGGTAGTGACTTCTTACAACATCTTGCATTTTCAAATGTCATTCAAGCTGTTTGTCAATCTGCCCTAAAATGTCACATTGTAAAGAACTACTCATGGTTTCTACTTCTCATGCAAGGCTCCAGTTGTCACACCTAAACAAGTAAGATGGAGGACTTTTTCCCCCATATCTAAATCAACTTTGTCTAAAATTAGTGTTAAAGCTGCCAACAACATTGGTATAATTTATTTCTGTGAAGTTTAAATTCTTTTTATAAAACAAGATGAATCAGCTCAGCCAAAGACGAGGCTTGTTCAGAGAGATGAATCAAGAATGCTTTGCTCTTGTGGGATGCTTTTACCAAGAAGCACAGGAGTTGAGGGGTAAGAGGAAGGGGAGAGCCCAGAAATGAGCTCAGCCTCCAAGAGTTTTCACCAGCCCTCCAGCTAGGCCAGCACAACAGGTTTATTTGAATTCATCATTTTCAGGATGGGGAGAGTGGTAGTGGTGTTTTGAGGGGTTTTGTCATAGCTGGGTTTTGGTTGTTTTGTTTTGGGTTTTTTTGTTTTGTTTTTAAACAAGTCTTAGAAAACAATTAGAACTTTTTGAAAAAGAAAAACTGGAGAAATAAAGCTCTTCTGAATTTTCCTATTTTAACTGTTTTTTTCAATTATTTATATTGCTGTCCAGACAAACCCTAGATCATCATTAGGATTTCTTTTCCTTATCAGATTATTAGTAGTTGCTAAGTGTTATCTTAAGAAAAAAATAAAGTTCACTAAACTTGGATATAATTGACCTATTTACCTGTATAGGCCCTTCCACTGAAGCTG